>PVLD010015337.1:0-48911 GCA_004027595.1 Dinomys branickii | reverse complement strand
TTATCTGAGAAATCATTGTGGGTATGTGGGTTATTTCTGCTTTAAGCTCTTTCATGGCCTGTTGGAGTTGTTTAATTTCGGATGCAATCGTTTCATATCTTGAAGTTATGAGGCTTCCTGATTCCCTTGTTTCTTCCTCTTCAAAACTTGTTCTGGGTTGGGTTGAGTTTTGAGACTGCGTTTTGCCCCTCTGTTTTCCTATTTTTGGGTATCAGATTCAAGATGTGGTGCTATAAATTCCAAAGGCAGTTCAGCAGGTGAAGGTCAGCTGCAAAGGCTGCTCGAATGATTCCTTCTCTTTGGGAGAATGCCCCTTAAGCTTTCTGCTGAGAGTTCCGCTTAAAAGACAGTTATTGGAGTCCCTGCAGGCATGAAGGTTCTAAGGTGCCAGTCTATCCTTTGGGGCTTTCTGCGCGGCCCGCCCAATGCGCACGAAACGTGAGACCGCTGGGCGTTGCCGCCGCCAGAGAGCCGATCTCTGTCGGGAGTCGCCGGAGAGCTGCCAAAACTGCTTAAATGAAACCGAAGATAGAATTTCAGACCTTGAAGACAGCATGGCAGTTTATGAGCGTGAAAGGAAGGATCTCATAAAATCATCAAAGACCCAAGAAAAATCAATCCAACAGCTGCAAGATGAGGCAAAACGAAATAATATTTGATTAATAGGAGTCAGTGAAATAGCAGGAGACAATACAAATGATATAAAAAGAATATTTGCTGAAAGAATAACAGAAAATATCCCAAACAAGGTAAAAGATACTGAAGTACAGTTAATTTAAACATATATAACCCCAACGAGAAATAACCCAAAGAAAACCACACACAGACATATAATAGTCGATATCAAAGACATCCAGCAAAAGAACACAATATTAAAAGCTGCTAGAGAAAAGAAGCAGATCACCTATAAAGGAAAGCCAACCAGAATCACAGCAGACTTCTCAACGGAAAACATGAAATTAAGAAGAGCTTGGAGTGAGGTATTACAGATTCTGAGACAAAACAGGTTGCAACCCAGACTGATGTATCCGGCAAAACTATCCTTGAAATTCAGTGAAGAAATAAAACATTTCCACGACAAAGAACAACTGAAGAACTTCATGAGTGCCATACCAGCATTGCAAGAAACACTAAAAGATATTCCAAACAGAGAAAAAAATGACCACAATCACAAGAACAACAATACAAAGCAACCCTCAAACAGAGCAAGTAAGTAAACAGATACCAAAAGTAGGAAAACAACAAGTAAATAACATGACTAGAATAAGCCAACATATAACCATTATAACCCTTATTGTAAATGGCCTGAATTCACAAGTCAAAAGGAAAAGGTTGGCAGAGTGGATTAAGGAACACAATCCAACGATATGCTGTATACAGGAAACACATTTTACTCAAAAGGAAATCCACAGGCTGAAAGTTAAAGGATGGAAAACAACTCACAATGCAACAGGTCCCCAGAAAAAAGCAGGGGTAGCTATTATGTTTGCAGACAATGTAAACTTCAAACGAAAAACAATCAAAAGAGATAAAGAAGGCCATTACATACTAGTTAGAGAAAAGCTGCAAGAGGAAGCGATAACAATCCTAAACATTTATGCACCTAACAATGGAGCACCAAACTTTACAAGTTAAGTTTTAACAGATGTGAAAAATCAAATAACTAGTAACACTATTTTAATGGGGGACCTAAACACCCCTCTGACACAAAGAGACAGGTCAACTCGACAGAAACTCAGCAAAGAAAGAACAGACCTGAACCAAAAGTGTGCACAAATGGACTTAGTAGATGTATACAGAGTGTTCCACCCCATAACATCAGAATACACATTTTTCTCAGCTGCACATGGGTCTTTCTCTAAAATTGACCACATTCTAGCCCATAGAGCATATCTACCTAAATGCAAAAGAATTGAAATTATCCATGCATATTATTGGGCCACAGTGCAACAAAACTGGAAATTAATGACAAAGGGAACTCCAAAAACCGCATAAACATTTGGAAATTAGACAACAACCTCCTGAACAACCAATGGGTCACACAAGAAGTTAAAGAAGAAATTAAAAAATACCTACAAATAAATGAAAATTCAAGTACAACCTAGCAGAATCTGTGGGATGCAATGAAAGCAGTCCTCAGAGGAAAATATATAGCAATGAACTCACATATAAAGAAAATAGAAAGACAGCAAATAAATAGCCTAATGCTACACCTCAAACTCTTAGAAAAAGAGCAACAAGCCAAACCAAAAGCCCAAAGAAGGGAGGAGATTATAAAACTCAGGGAAGAAATAAATGCAATATAGATGAAGAAAACTGTACAAGAAATAAGTGAATCAAAGAGTTGGTTCTTTGAAAGAATAAATAAAATTGATAATCCCCTAGCCAACCTTATGAAAGAAAGAAGGCAAAGAACTCAAATTCATGCAATAAGGAATGAAAAGTATTAAATCATCACAGATCCCACAGAAATCCAAAAGATCATTAATACCTACTTTTAAAATCTTACTCCCATAGGAGAGAAAATTCAGAAGAAATGGACAGATTCCTAGAAAGGTACAAATTAACAAAATTGAATCAGGAAGACTCTAAAACCCTGAGCAACCCAATATTAATTAATGAGATTGAACATGTCATAAAAAACTTACCAACTAAGTAAAGCCCAGGCCCTGATGCATTCACAGCACAATTCCACAAAACATTCAGAGAAGATCTAATGCCAACACTCCTCAAACTCTTCAATGAAATCGAAAAGGAAGCAACTCTGCCTAACAAGTTTCGGGAGGCAAGTATCATACTGATACCAAAACCAGAGAAGGACCCAACCAAGAAACAGAACTATAGGCCAATCTCTCTAATGAACATATATGCAAAGATACTCAACAAAATACTAGCAAATAGAATACAGCGAATCATAAGAAAAATTATACACCATGACCAGGTAGGATTTATTCCAGGAATGCAGGGATGGTTCAATATTTGCAAATCAATTAATATAATACATCATATCAACGCAGCCAAAGACAAAAACCACATGATCATCTCAATAGATGAAAAAAAGTCTTCTCACAATGTCCAACATGCGTTCATGTTAAAAACCTTGGAAAAAATAGGAATAGATGGCCTCTACTTCAATCTGATCAGAGCCATCTATGACAAACCAACAGCCAACATCATACTAAATGGACAAAACCTGAAAACTTTCACTTTAAAGTCAGGAACAAGACAAGGTTGTCCATTGGCCACCACTCCTATTCAACATAGTTTTGGAAGCATTAGCCAGAGCAACTAGGCAAGAGAGAGAAATAAAAGGAATAAGGATAGGAAAAGAAGAAGTTAAACTATCACTATTTGCAGATGACATGATACTGTACATGGATGACCCCAAAAACTCCACAAGAAAACTCCTGGAATTAATTGACAAATTCAGCAGAGTAGCTGGATACAACGTTAGCACCCAAAAATCAATAGCATTCCTATACACGAACAACAAACATACTGAGAGAGAAATTGAGGAAACCATACCCTTTATAATATCATCCAAGAAATTGAAATACTTAGGAATCAATCTAACAAAGAATGTGAAAGATTTATTCAGTGAAAACTACAGTACTCTGAAAAAAGAGATCGAAGAGGATTTCAATAAATGGAAAAACATACCCTACTCATGGTTAGGAAGAACCAACGTTGTGAAAATGGCCATACTATGAAAACTTTTGTACAGATTCAATGCAATTCCCATTAAACTACCATTAGCATACCTCACAGATCTAGAGAAAATATGCCTTAATTTCATCTGGAACCAGAACAGACCCAGAATAGCGAAAGCAATCCTGGACCATAAGGACAAGTCAGGTGGAATCACAATCCCTGACCTGAAATTATACTACAAAGCTACTGTAATAAAATCAACCTGGTACTGGCTCAAAAACAGACCTGAGGATCAATGGAACAGACTGGAAGATGCAACCACAACGAATAACACACTCAGCCACCTAGTATTTGACAAAGGGGCCAACCAAACTCACTGAAAAGAAGATGACCTGTTTAATAAATGGTGCTCGAAAGATTGGGTTACCTCTTGCCGAAAACTGAACATAGACCCAAGTCTATCACCATGCACCAAACCCAGGTCAAAATGGATCACAGATCTCAACATTAAAACCGAAACTCTAAATCTATTGGAAGAGAAAGTAGGTAAAAATCTTGAAGAGATAGGAGTAGGCAGAGAGTTCATGAACAAAAATGAAACTGCAAGGGAAACACTTCAAAGAATCAATAACTGGGACCTCATCCTTCTGAAAAGTTTTTGTACATCTAAAGAAATCACCAGCAAAGTAAAAAGAAAACCCACAAATTGGGAAAAAACCCTAGCTAGCTGTCCCTCGGACAAAGGTCTTCTATCTAGAACATACAAAGAATTAAAAAACATGTACCTGACGAAATTCAAAGACCCAATCCAGAAATGGACATCTGAGATTAATACACACTTCTCAGATAAAGAAATACAAATGGCAAATAAATATATGAGAAAATGTTCCACATACTTAGTCATTCGAGAAATGCAAATAAAACAACACTGAGATTTCATATCACCCCAGTAAGTATAGCCAGCATGAAAATATCATCCAATAACAAATGCTGGCCAGGCTGTGGATAAATAGGGACTCTATTACACTGCTGGTGGGAATGCAGACTGTCGCAACCACTGTGGAGAGCAGTTTGGAGATTCCTCAGCAAACTAGGTCTAGAGGTTCCATTCAAACCAGCTATTCCCCTTCTGGGTATTTTCCCAGAAGATCTGAAAGCATCATATCACTCTGATACATGTGCACCCATGTTTATATCAGCGCAATTTGTAATAGCTAAATTTTAGAAGCAACCCAAATGTCCATCCACAGAAGAGTGGATTTAAAAACTGTGGCATTTTTATATAATGGAATATTATTCAGCTATAAATGGGGACAGATTTGGGGCCTTTGTAGGCAAGTGGTCAGAATTGGACACCATACTCATAAGTGAAATAAATCAGAGGTACATGTGCAGGCAATGTATTGTGTCACTGGTGTAAGAACCTGAGGGTGGGAACATAAACTAAGAGACATGAAGGAAATCTGTTCAAAAGTAAAGAACAGATGGGACGTAGGAAAGGAGAAAAGAAAGAGGCAAAAATTTATGTATGAATTTATGTATGTGTATACATATGTGCAGGATGGCTAATCTGGTTCTACTATTGTCTTATGTCACTTAATGGTTTGGAATATTTGATGACGGGTTGTTTGATCAATCTTGTATGTCTATATGTGTTCTCCAGAGCCTACGTTTTGAAGATATCAATATGCAGTGCAACAACTATTGTTGGTTTTCTGTTGCTTTGTCTATAATTCAATTGTGATTATACTGTTATTGAGCTACTTTGTGTCTCTTTGTTAATGCTTTTCATTTTTTTTTTTCTTTTTCTGTTGTTGATGATGTAGTTCTTTTTGCTTTCACACTTTAAAAAGAAGTTCTACTACTGACTTAGGTCACTTTATTGTGAGGAATAGTTGATGATTAATTGTCTGATCAGTTTTGCATGTCTATATCTGCTTTCCTGAATGTACACTTAGAAGTTATCGATATGTAATGCAACGACCATTGTTGATTCCCTGTCACCTTATCTGTAACTCAGATTCGATTGTAGTATTCTTATGCTACTTTTTGTTTGTTTGTTAATATCTTTTTGTTTTTCTACTTTTAAAATAAAAAATTAAAAAAAGGCAAAAAAATATAAGTAAAGTGAGGGGGGTACGTTGAGTCCAGCCTGAACTACAAAGTCAGACCTTGTCTCAAAACAAACAAACAACTACTCACTGCAAGTTTTGATCATAGCTCATATAGTCTTGAATAATCCACCTTTTGTATTTGGATATACGAAGTTAATGATTATATTTGAACCATCTAACAAAGTTCATGCACATACCAATTACTGATGAATCATTGCAATGAATGCGTAACTTAATGAATCAATAATGAATGGAAGTTTATATCAGAGTTTAACAATTATTACATTTCTGTCAACATATTTCTCTTGGACATAATAAAATTATCTATCAGTAGAGACAAAATATGTGTCTCATAAATTCCTAGAAAATATAAATTTCTAACTAACACCGCCAATGCAAGATGTAGAAAGCACAAGAAAACCCACGAAAGGAGGAAAACACCTGGCACCAAGAAAGGATTTTGGTTTGCATAAAAAGGTGATTTATTTAAGTTGTACTACTAACTGCCATATTTGACAATTATGTCTTTCTCTCTATATATGTATATGAGAAAAACACATTCCATAAACCCAGAACTGAATATGACCAAAGCTTTTGTAAAGCACAAACTATACAAACATTATAGAGACTACAAGATTGGGAAAGAATTCTCAATAGCAGTCACATAAGAAGCCAGGGACTGAAAATGTTAGAACAAGTTCACAACATGAATCACTAGACAAAATGTTCAGCATGTAATTAAACCTGATGTCAGTCAATTGTTTCTATTCCATGTTTGGAGAAATTTTCTACAAGTAAAGTGATAGGAAAGGTGGAAATTTTCTTCCCACGTAGCAGTAAATAATGTAAAGTTGAAAAATGTGCAATGTATTTAACCCCACATGTTCACTTTCCAGTTCAGTAAGCCTGCAGTGGACTATGTTGGTAATTTCAAGATAAACAAAAGCTCAGTATTCTATATCATGCAGAAAGACATTCAGTTACTTATATACATAAATGGCCATGAAATTACTTTCTGGCAGGACTGGTAGTTTTTACTTTGTGTTTGTATTTATTATTAGTTTTTCTTAAATGTTCTTGGACAATTTCTCATTAAAGAAATAAGTCTAAGACCTCGCTGAATTATAACCAGAGATAATTTTAAATGAATACATGCAAGAGATATGATTCACTATTTTAGAAAGAGGCTAAGCTTTGAAATGTATTCAAAAGTTAAAATATATAACTATACATAATATGCATTGATTTATGTATGTGAACATTCATATCAAGCTGAAATATATATTATTAAGTGAAAAGCATAGTGTTCATATGAGAATCAAAATTCTTTACATCCCAAAGCACCATTTACTTCTTGTCCCCAAAGGGAAGGACATCTTAGAAGCTAACACTACAGGAAAACTTTAATTTTTCAGGCAATATCTTTAGTATGAAAAATTCAAAGCAGCTAGGAAATGGCCTGAGCAATATAATACATTCTTGTCTTATCTTCATCATTGTCAAAAATTGGTGAAAAAATAAGATCATTACCTGTTCCTTCTGCTCCAGGTGTTTGGACAGTCAACTCTTCACTGTGACCTGTTCATGCCAGAAAAAAAAGAAACATTCAGTTACTTCTCAGTCACCAATTGGAAATATGTCTCTAAAATAACATGTGATATTTTCTGAAGAGTTTGTTTCCTAAGAATAAGACTATTAACATCTCTTAGATAATCAGCTTGAGGATATGTTTTGTCACTGATTATGTCTCTTAAATAACTACAAAGGTTTAATCTAATTACTACTACATAGTATGGGCTGTTTTGTTCTGTGAAGAGCTCATATCTCATCTCTATTGTATTTTGAAATGTTTACAATATTATATGAATTTACATTTCTAGAAGCCAAATAATTTTCCATGCTGTGGGTGAATCCATGGAAGTAATAATTTTAAACAGAAATACTGTCCATTTATGTCTCACTTAAAAGTACCTCTTCACTATGCTCATCTTTTCTTTATTTTAAGCATAACAGAAGAAAACGTATTAAGAAATAGACATCTATGTACAAAAGAGCATACGAACAATACAAACAATAGAGTTTACAGAAAAAGTGGTAGGAAATTAACAATGGTTGTTGTATTACGTATTGATATCTTCAAAGTGGTTTCTCAGGAAAATAAATAGAGACATGCAATAATGATCAAGCAAGTAATCATTAGCTGTTCCTTTCAGTAAAGCAACAGAAGACAGTAGTACAACTGTTAGCTATCCTATCTATACATATATACATGATTTCCCCTTCTTTCCTTTCTGCTTTCCCACACCCCAGTTACTCATTACTTTTGAGCATTTTCCTTTCATTTCACAATGTCTATCATACTTCCTCATTTTTTTTCACTCTTTCAGGTTCTTACAGTACTGAGACAATACACTGTTTACACATGCTGTCCTCATTTTAAACCCGTTAGATTGTAAACCTGTGTCCTCTGTGGAGAATCTTCAATCTTTACAAACTATGCTGTTTTGTTAAGAGGACAGGAAGATCATCCAAGTTGATTTTCTGAGCTAGAGAGGATGAAAGAGAATCTTAGCTAATTGTGTCTAGGCAGGAAGAATGTTAATTAGCTTCTCCTTGTGAAAAGCAAAGGAAGACAGGTGAGAAGCAATAGAATTCTGAAATGATCAGGTGCTCTCCTGCATTTCTGTTTGTCATGGGGTGAATTGGCTTGACTTCGGCCGTTAGCAAGGTCTCTTTTCTAGTGAGGGAGAGCACAGATATTCATGATCATCATGGCGAGCTCTATGAAATTGCTGTAGGAGAATTTGGAAAATATATATTTTTAGGCAAAACCAATCATTATATAACACAAAATATTCAAACTGAGTGGTTGAAATAAAATCTGTATTTCTGATACTATTAAAGCAAATTAGGGTAGAGTCTTAGCCTCTGTACACTTTAACAAAGCCTCTCACTAATATGTGTATACCTGATAATGAGAGGAAAATCTGGCAGTATTTTCTCTGTCTAGTTTATATTCTTCAGTACCTAGCGTGGCTGCTAAAATGATAAACTGAATTCAGTCAGGTCTAGGTCCTCAAAGTAAGATCAAAAAACATCCAAACTGTGAAATATATATATACACATACTTGCATTATCCTTGATGTGTAAATTCCTTGTTTTGCATAGGAGAGAAACAAGCATTGAAAGGAAAACCCCAAGGGGTTATTTCAGAACTTTGGGGCCATAGGTGCTAGTGTGAGACTAAATATCCTATCTATGAGAGCAAAAGAAAAAATGGGAGATTTCTATCCTCACTCCCTGTACCGTTTAACATGTGGTTTTTCACATGCATGGATCCACACCCACGCCTGCATGTGGCCGTGTGCAGATCGTGGGAGTGATAGTGAGCACGTAGTGATGTAAATGAATAATCACGATGACAGTGCTATTTCAGAGTTGATCCTTTCTGCTTAAAATCATGCAGGAAACCATGGAGCACATAGAAGTACAGAATGCTTTACACTTACTCTCATAAGTTCCTCTCTGCTTTTATGTGTTTATGTGTTTCACTGAATAACATCATTCAGTGTTAGTGCTTCTTCAAGATGGGCTAATAGCCGTGAAAAATGTATAAAATAACATGGGCTCTGGATTTCAAATAATGTAGTTTCAGAAATATTGCTGAAGAACTGCATGACATGTTAGAAATTGACCAACTTTAAGTGTAATATGCAAAAAATTAAGGTAGGAATGAAAAAGATGGTATACTTTTAATCATAACAATCTTGATCACAGCAATAGTAAAAACCATGAGTAATTCCAGTTCTGTAGACAGTTAAATAGAGAAATAGTTCTTGTTGTTTTCAATTATAAAAACAAAAAGAAAGTGGGAAAGAAATAATTTTTAAATTCTGCAATGTAGAGTAACTTCCAATATGTTTTGACAACTTTTCTTACCATATGTAATGCCTATGTAATATTCTGATGAAACATTTTGATAATACCATTCTGAAATATTAATTCCATATTTGCTATTATCATTATATATGAATCATCTTTATAAGTGGTTTATTTTAGTAATTATCAAAAACACATTATAATAAACATATTATAATACATATATTGCAATCATTAAATAAAGTTGCATCAAATTTTAGTACATTCCCTACTCTTTCACATCCATGTTTTGTGTCTTACAGGAAAAAGAAAACAAATACATGGAGAGAAAAAAATTTGAGTGCATCTCCCCATTTAAATGAGCTCAAGATCACACATCACAAAATTCATTAGTTTGACCTTTCTAAATGCACACTTAGGTCACTTGCAATGAAGTTGCAACACTATGTACGTAAAGTTGTTAAAATATCACTAATCTAAAGCTACATACTGTTTTGAAGAAATACCTTGAAAAAATGCCATATGTATTAGTCATTCTCAATTTATTACCTTGAATATTGACCCCTTGGGAAAAAGGAGTTTGCTTTCTGCTTCTATGCACTTACTCATTTTGGATATTTTTATGAACAGATTTTTATGGTACGTAACCCTTTGTGTATGGCTTTCTGCATTAAGAAAATCTTTTAAATATACATGTATGTGGGACTATGCACCAGTACTTTATCTAACTTGTTACTTTGTTTTCTGATTTTTTAAAATATTTATTTCTCCACTATACAACTTGCATTTCACATTTGCAAAATTTAGCATTTCCTGACACCTGTTGATCATTTTAAAATCTAAAAATTTCTTGTACATATTGAGATTTACAATATGATTTTCTGAGATATATTTAGATAGAATAATAATTCCTGTAGTGCAACATCTACCTGATTTGACAGTAAATGTTTTCTTTGAGTAATAATCGTCTATACGGATGTACTTCATATTCTCCATTCAGCAATATAGAGCTGTACACCTAGTGGTTTTTTTGACTTATGCTACTATAACTTATTACACACAAGATTCTTTCTACATCGCAAAATTTATGAATGCTTATTTTAGCAAACATTGAGTTTAGATGTGTCACTATAAAGAATAGTAGAGCTTTCATTTTTACAGAGTTAAGAACTTCTTTAGTCAAATTGAATGGATAAATGCCATTAATTATGGCACTGTTTTTTGTTTAAAATTCTGTAGAGCTAGAAGAAAAGGTAACCATACACAGAAGTCTCTGGTCAAACAATTGCTTCACTTATTTATGGCATACACTCATAATTGAAATGCTTTTATGCTAATTGTATTTAATTTAATGAGTAACTGCCAAGTTTTTCTTTTTACAAATGCTATATTATTTTACAGCTCCACAGATATTTCTCGGAATTTAAATATATACATTGTATCAGCACTTGCATTTCTTTATTTGTTTTCTACTTATACTCAGATTAGCAAGTTATATATTTTTGAATTTGATGGGAGTTTGACTAGTAACTAATATTTTCAGTGACTTCTTTATGATGTACCTATCTTTTAAATGATGTGAATATTCAAATACTTGGTTCAAAACAGACACACCTTCTAATAAGGCAATAGGAAAACTGAAGGGGGTGCTCTTTCCAATAATCATATCAGGTATGAAATAAGGAAACCTAATCTGAAAGTAGATGTTTCTGAATAGAGCTGCTCTAGCCACATCCGCTGGACACTCTTCAGAAGTATTGATCAGGCTGACGGAGCCTACTGACACTGCGTATTCATGTGTCTTTCTGTTGGAAACTTTGAGACAAATAACAACGTTGTCTTGGTTACTTTCTCTTGTTACTGAGACAAAACACATGACAGCAGAATTAAGGAATAATAGTTTATTTAGTCACAGTCTATGGAGTTTCACTCCATACTCAGCTGGCTCCACGGCAGAGTGGCACATGGCCGAGGGTAACATTTCATGGAGGCAGAACACAACAAAAGCAACAAGAGGAAAAGGGAGGAAAGGTGGCAAAGACCCTCTTGCCCTCCCTTACATTGTATGCAAGAAACCTGGCCGATGGTGGCGTAGCACTCACACCCATAGTCCCAACATTGGACCATAGATCAATCATAAACTCTAAAAGTCCACAACACATGACTGCATGAGGCTTTGGGGGGCATTCAGACACAAGCCGTAGTAATTGTCGTGGTCTGGATTTTGTTTTCATTTTCTTTGTTTTTGCTTTCTTTTTTTTTTCAGACAAGGACTCTTTATCTTGTTGAAACTGGCCTTGAACTCGTTATCTAGTCCAAACTTATTGTGATTTTTCTGGAATAGCCCCCTAGATTTGATATTACAAGAATAGACCACCATGCCCAATATGGGTTACTCTTTGTATGTAGAATTTTCCTTTGCATTGGGAGATTTTAAATTCTAAGTGTATCTTTTTGTTCTAAGCCTTTATTTGCTGGGATTGATTGCTGATGGAAACTGAAAACATGTGACAGGGCAACTGTTATTTTTTTGGAGCAATTGAGGTCATTAGGGAATGTGTGAGAAATTCAGATAGAAGTAAAAATACGCCACTATGTTCTCATTCTTAACTGCCCTTGGTGACCCGGTTAAACACCTTGTAGATGCCCTTACTGTGCTCCTTGTTCTTGGGTGCATACACCATGGGATTGAGAGCTGGGGGATGACATTGTTCAGGACATTGAGGAGAACCGTGACAAGGGGAACGCTCATGCCTACACTGTGAGTGATGGAGATGACAATTATAGTTGTGTAGAAGAAAAAGATTAAGATTAGGTGGGCCGTGCAGGTGTTTAAGGCCTTCAGAGCAGCGTCTGCTGAGTTTAACTTCAAGACTGACCAAAGGATCAAAGCATATGATAAAACAATTAGACCAAGATCACCTCCCATGGTTGTCCAAGCTAGAGCTAGCTGGTTGATGCCATCAATTTTCCAGTCATCACAAGACAGGCTAGTGACTCCAAGGTTAGAGGAAAGATGGTGTTCTATCTGGTTCCTAGAGCAGTAATGCCTTTGAGCAGCAAGCACAGGCACTGAGATGGGAGCCAGAAAGTTTCTGCACGCCATGAGTACAGTTGCTTTGATCACAAACATTTCAGTAATTATCGATGGGTATCTCAGTGGTTGACAAATGGCTACATATCTGTCTATGGCCATGCAGAGAAAGGTTCCTGACTCCATACCTATGAAAGGATGGATGGCATAAATCTGAGCAAAGCACTCCGGGAGACTGATAGCCTTAGCATTGAACCATAAGATGGCCAAAATCTTAGGGTCGATGGTGGTGAGTGATTGAAGCACGCTATACTTAACACTCAACCTGCACGCTATTTGATGCACACAGAAAGAAACACAACTGCAATAATTGTTAAAATCACAAATTTTCATTGGTAATAACTGTGTTCATATTTATTCCCCCATGTATTCCTGGTATTATACAAACACATAGGGAAGAGACGCACAATCCCTGCTTATGTTTCATCCGCTCTTTTCCCTCCTCTCTAGTGTTGACTCCTACATCAGCAGCTTTTCCTACCGTTCTGAAATATTCCCTTGAGATATTTAACAAAAATTTTCCTTTAAATGCTCAGCTCAATAGAAGTTATCAAGTTGTTCAGATGTTGAGGGTCATGCGTGTACAAATGTTGTAGTTTTTCTTGGAGGGAGACTCTGAACACCTGGAGCAGATTACTTTCATCTCAGTGTTCTATGTTCCAGAAACTAGGTATCAAAAGGGATATAGAAGGGAGGGACATGGCAGTTATTTTTATAGCCCCCTAGATTGGACAGTAAGATGCAAGGAGAGAGCGTTATTACTGCACATAAGTAACTGTAGTTGTGGAAGAAATATAAACATGATTTCCACTCACCATGTCTGAAAGCAGAAATTTATGAAGGATTGAGTTTACTTAAAAGAATTTTAAAAGTCCATATTCCAAGGATTGATCAGTTAAACTTTTCCTTCTGATTTTGAATACTTATGTAATTTTCTTAAACAAATAGAAATCATCAATTTTGTTGTGATGAAAGTTAGATGTAAATCACCCTGATAAGAGAGCAGCACTAAAGAATAGTCGAACTTCTCTTATTTCTCAGAATGACTGACGTCTTTCTTGGTTCCTCTGTAGACAGACTACAGTGTTCCTGTGTTTCCTCCATTTTGGGCAGCAGCCCCTACTGGGAGGAGCCCACTGTAATATTCAGAGAAGAAAATCTATCCTAAAGATTGCCAATTGATTTTGCGAAGGACAACAGACCTCAGGTGATATCTAAAGCTATTAATACCTCAATAGCTTTATAAATGCTATTGAGGGATTAATGTCAGTATTTGAATACATCTGTCTATGTCCATAGGAAACTAAAAGTTAATTTTGCTTGCAAGAACAATTAAATTATGATGTACTGAAATCATTTCAAGTAGACTTTGGGCAGAAAAATCTAACTTATGTTGTAGTTAATCCTATATTACTTTGGAAGAAGTGTGGTTCTCTTACTGAAAGTTTTGTGAATGTATTCAACATAAACCTGTCAGATAACAAGTTTTAGTAATTAAATCTATATCTACAGAAACACAAGAGTTCTAAATAGGATACAGTGTTTGTCTTCTATTTAGGAAACATATTCTTCTGAATAGAGCACATGAAATCTCAGAAATACATTTTGTACTTCTGCTTTACACATACCTATGCTTTCCCCTATTTCCCTGTTTACTGCTATTAGCTACCATAGTTAAGACTGATTATTGAAATGTATTTAGGCAAAAATGTATAATGACAGTCTTAGACACTGGCATAAGTCACTGAACAAAGGTGAACAATTTGACAATAGCCAAACATTTATCAAAAAAAGGTCTCAAAGTTTATTGTATTTTCTGGTAACTAATCATGTACATAAATATTCATATATATATAATATATATACATTATATATATAACCACATAAATGGATATATATGAATACTCCATTTTGTACTTTTAAATAGTCTCTGAATGTAGAGTTCCATGCAAATCTGAAATAGAGGCTTTTATTCCTGACCCAAATAAAATTGACGTCAATTATGGTATTCATGTAAACACTTTCTTTATATAAAAAAAGTATTACTGTTTCCAGAATGCATAGTATTCATAATATTTCAAGGCCTTTGTTATCTCTAACACTATTTAAGACCAGCCACCAATGCAGAATAAGAAATTGAACTGCAGTAATAAGCTACTTAAATGATTTAAGTGATTGACCCATTTTAAAAATTCCCTATATTAATAAAGGAATACAAAGAATCAGTTTTCTCTTTCTGATGTTTGTTGTGAAGAAACTTTATCAAACATAGAGGTGAAATGATGTTATACATTAGCATAAACTGCATTGCACTAAAACTTTTAATAATTATTTCTAAGTGACCTGCACCTGATATATTTTTTGCTTTTATTTCTGCAGTGTCTGAAATTATTATCTCAATAGATTTAGTAAGTTTTTATTATGTTAACATGCTTTCTATCTATCCAGAAAGTCTTTCTAGATACTTTGAGGGTGATCTTCTTTCTTATGCATCTCTTTTTTACTGTATTATATTTCTTTAAATATCATTCTAAATTATAAGCAATTTTAGAGTAATTCAAATACCTTTCTTGCCCAGCAAAGAAATACGCATTGTCTGCTGTGTTATTTTGTCCTATTTACTTAGAATTTCCCATATTTTCTAAGACTTAGGATGCAGGAAATTTGGTGATTTATAAGGCAGATGTTCTGTTTTGGTATCTTCTGCAGGTTCCTTTTATGTGTTTTAAATAGTCATATTAGATTATAGTTTAATAATACTTGCCTCAAGGATAAAATATGATTCATTGATTCATTAATGTGGCTAGCCACTCTAAAGTATTTACTTACATCTAATGCATCATGTGACATGACATACTGTATACACTAACTATAAATATAAAATAAAATCTGTTCTAATATTAAGGGCTTTTAAATTTGAATGATTCCATGAAGCCATGAACATTTTTAGCTACCATAATATTAAAATAACAAAACAGATAAGCTCCATCAACCAGTTTATGTGTTAACTATAACTCTGGCTGTTTGCTAGCTAGAATATTAATATAGTCTGGAGGTTGGTTGTCTGTGCTACCTGAGACTTCTTGGTGTGGGTAAAGTTGTCAGGTATTTTTGGGGACAACACGAGCAGTAAAGAAGATAAGATTGCAAAACTGCACAGCCAAATGTGCTAATATGTGGTGAATAGGATATGGGACAGTAAGAAGGAATGTGCCCCTGTCCACTTTGATCTGGCAGAAGTGTGATCATCCTTAGCTTGAATAACAATGGTATATTTGTCTTACAAACTTTTCCTGGTTTGACCCAAAATTTGCTTATTGACATCTAATATATATGAAGTAGCTTGATATCTATTATAAATACAAATACACAAGAATACAAATGACTAAAGAAGATATTTTTGAAGAGTACTATTCTAAACATATACATAACAAAAGCAAATGATTTCTTCAGTAATCTGTTATCCTTCAGTACAAGCCCATCAATTTATTTATTTATTTATTTTCATTTTCATTTTTCTCTTGGGAAAGAATATTTATTTTAGGGGGAAAATGAAGGAAATCAAACTCTTAGGGGCCTTGAATCTCAAAATCATTTATTTACTATAATATACATGATAAATTTACAATTGCAGTATGAATGAAGATTACAACATTGACCAAAGAATTTTTTCTTTACTGCACAAAATACGTCCTAGCAATGGAAACAAACCATTTTTCTTCCTGGGAAAAAAAATGGCGGGAGAGAATTTTGAACAAAGCCTAACGAAATTTCTTGGTGCCACCTACTCTGAAAATTTTAGCAACAATCTAGTATTCTGGTTGTACCTTCAGTAACAAAATATTTAACCCCCAAAGCAACAATCACTTACAGCAACTCTGGTACCAACATCAAAGGAAAAAAATGGGTTTAAAAATAGCCCAAAAGCCATTTTAAGTTTTAGTATAACACATCACAGAAAAGAATGTGAAAACAAGTTTATAATTTTATGTATACATACTCCAAGGAGGCTGTGAGTATCCAAAGTATTTTTATCCCTATATTAGCAATGGATTATTTGGATATGTTTTTAAGGGCCACATAAAAACAGACTCAAGGAACAGATTAAATTGAAATCCTAGATTAAAATGTTTCATTTAAAGAATTTTCTACAACAAATTTTATGTTTATGAAAAGTTGTATAACCTTATATGAAAATGTCATGAAGTATTCTTCTATACTATACTGAATGTATTCCCCAAGAAGGAAATATTAAAATATCTAAATTATATTAGATGAAAATTATAAGACCATCATAGATCTTTTGAACATGCAACTGTTCACAGAATTATCCACATACAAAGTGTTTATTTTAATATGCACCACAAGGAAATGAGTTGTTGACAACTATTCTTTGCACATTATCAACTCACTTTAGCCACAAGCATGTCCTTGGATATGTGTGCAAAAGGAATAGATTTATTTATGCTTCATCAAATCATTTACAGATTTATCTAAAAGTGAAGATGAAGGTGCAAAAATGTGAACTATGTTGTTATGTTTTTTTCTTTCAAACAATATCCCAAACATGGCATAAGTAGTCTGAAATTACAAAATACGAGGTGTGATTGAAATATACAGTGAATATTAAAATTTTAAAAAATTTTCATTACAGTGGAAGGGGCACTTCCATTTATCCCTCTTAAAATACTTCCTCTTCCTTTGAGCACACTTATCCATTGCTCCCGCCATTCTCTGAAGAAGTTGGAAGCCCTCTTTATTAGAAAGGTACAACCAGATACACCATGAATGCTGCTTTAGAATGCCATTCATTTTGAAAAGTGAAGCCCAAGGATTTAAACAAGGATGTAGGTAGGAAAACTGAACACAGAACAAATCGATTTTTCTGATTCAACCATTAACCTAAAAAGTGTTAACCAACCTCTTATAATTAATGATCAGAAGTTTATTTTGGGTGGACACTTTAACAACTATTTTTAATAAATACATATGAGGTATGACACAAGTTAATGACAATGCACCATAGAAACTGGAAAGTGGAATCCAATATTTATAATTAAAAGTGAGATCCTTAGTACATTTTCACCATGTAAATCCTAAAACAAAATTGAAAAGATGTGTATTTTAGATTTTTTTTTTTTTTTTTTCAGTACTGGGGATTGAGCTCAGGACCTTGTGCTTACCAGGCAGGCACTTATTCCACTGAGCTATATCCCCAGCCTGAGATGTGCATTTTAAACTTTTTTATCTATTTGTAAAATACTAAAGTTTTATACGATTTTAATTTTGGGCTGTAAAACAGGCAATCAACATCATTAGGAATCACAAGAGCACCAAAGACTTTTAAATCAGTAACAAACTTGTATATGATGTCAAGAAAACTATAATTAAGACACTTTTATTAGCTGTATGAATCTAAAATGATGAAAAATTTTTTACTATAACTCTAAAAGACCAAATCAATCATTTTGAAATATATATATTTTTTGAGACAAGAGACAAAATTTTATTTATGAAATTTTTTTTAAAATTTAATAATCGCTTTAAAATATTTCCCTTATAGTAAATCTTGGAAAATATGATTTGTTTTAAACTACAGGCAAACTTTTATCTTGGGGATGGAAACATCCTTTTAGATTTATCACTTTAAGGGGAAAATGTAAAAGCCTTTTATCTTTTAAATTTGCTCTATTCTCTGTGAGGCTTTATTCCTTGTGAAACTATCTCCAAGTGAATGGCGTTTTTGTATCTCTCCAGGTCAGCTATTCAGCAGCTCCACTAAGTCAGGAAATACCAATCACACCCTATGGACTTGCAGCTGCCGCACCTGGGGGCTATCTATACTTGTATCTAGGAGCCCTTAAAAATGTTTTTCCTTTAAGTAATCAGTTTTATCTCTGAACCCAATGATTGGTTTCTCCCCTCACTGTAATTCCTGCCTAGTCATTATGACAACCAGCCAATACGGTGCTGGCAGTCATGTGTTGGGCTGGGCCGGACGGGCACCAAGCCAATATGACACTGGCCAGCAGAGATCAAAACAAATATGGCACTGACCACCAGAGGTCAAAGCCAATGTGGCACTGGCCTCTACAGTTCATATGCTAAGTGCCATACTTCTTCTGAGTCAAATGATGACTTCCTACTTCCCTTTTTGTAATATCCTGTTTCCTTTTCCCACACTCCCCCCTAATCCTGGTCTGCCATGCCAGGTGCTCTGCTTCCTAATCCCTGCCTCCCACCTGGGCCTATTTAGCCCTTGATCCCAGGACAGGCCCTCAGAAGTTCACGTCTTTCTTCTCTTCCGTACTGTGGGCTTCTCTGCACCCACAATAAAGGCATTTTATTCTGTTTACTTCTCTCTGTGTTGAAAAAAATCTATCATATTGGTGCCATGAAAAACTGTGGGACAGGATTTCAATTGATGAATAAGGAAACAGCTGCCGGGGAACATTTTGTCCAGTCCTTGTTCATTAATGGGAAGCCCCAATAATCTCCATAGCCTTATGGCAAATACCCCAACAAATATTGTTCAAAATATACTATTGTGACATGTTTACACTAGCCATTGTCCGAAGGTCAAGTTTTCCAAAATAAGACAATAAGGTTTTTGATTTAAACATGTTATTGGTTCAAAACTAGATTAAAAAACAAAACAATAATTTATTATTGTCAATTTCATGGTATATTACAAGTATTCATGCTTTGCAAATGTATGATATTCTACAATGTAAAACTGGGATTGTTTATAAAAGTGACAGACATTTTCTTTCAGATTCAGACATCTGCCTTTTTTTAGTGCTTCAGATATTCATGTTAAGAGGTTCACATCAGGCCAACATGAGGTCATCATTTAAATGTTAACCTTTTAACAAAACTTATGTGATGTATATGCTATGTATATGCCACTAGATTCAGAGATTTCACCCAGACAATGTTACAAATTTCTTAAATAACGTCCTGTTTAAGGACAAATTGGGTAAAAGCTCCTTATGTATTAGGTAGGGATGATGACTAAAAGGGCTATTCTATTGTGTTACAGAAATGTCATCATGCCTATTATATTACAATACTATGTATGATTTTTGACTTCCAGTTTTCTTTGTAAAGCTATATAACTGTTGTCTGTTAAAATTCCACAGGGAGTCAACTACTAGAACATCCATGTTTGGTAAGAAGTAATAGTTCTCTGGCTGTTCTTTATATTTCAAGGTGCCTAATACTCAGATAAAATTATGATAAAGTTCACTGCTCCCATTACAATATAATGTTATTAATTTTCTCTCCTGGATGTTTAACAACTGAGGTTTGAAGGCCAAATTAGAAAGATAACCGAGCTAAGAGGACAGCCAATATTTGGCCCTTGGACTCTGAGGTCAGTAAAGACTCAGGACAAAAGAAAATGTCTGATATAACATCATATAACTCAGTTGAGTCCCTGATCTTCTGATCAAGGAGATTATGGGACCACAGAGGAAAATGATTCTATGGTGTATAGTGTGCCTAAGGAGAGACACTAGGAGAAAGTGTCTCCCAAGCTTTCAAAGAAAGCAACACGGTCAAACAATGGCCATGACTCATCCAGACGGCTGACACTGACAGTAGAACTGAGAAGCACTGTACATGGTTCCAAGGTAAATCCTGAGGAGATTTAACTGACCTTGATAGATAGCAAGAAGTTAATTTTAATTAATATACGTCTTACTTTAACTTGGTCTTAAACATACAGCAGAAAAGTATAAAAGGTGTATAAAGCAGTGCCATAATGATACTGATTTCTCCAAGAAATTGGTTTATTCTTGCCTAGAAACTACAAAATTCTAAGTAACCATACACATAAAAACCAACAATAAATATATTAGATTCCTATTACTGAAAACCATCAGATCTTGTCTAAAGAGAGTGTTATATGATACATATCAAGGCCTTGACTAACTATATTCAGCATAAATGACACCATAGCTGATCTCCCAAATAAAAAGTAAAGTTAATAAAACAAGGAATACTTCAAAACCAAATTAATAGCCTTGCAGCAATTACCCTCCAAAATCGCTATGCCCTTGACATCCAAACAGCCAATAAGGGAGGCACCTGTGCTACACTGTTGCTACTTTGTAAATGAATCTAAAAAATCGTTATGGACAAAGTAAAAAATCTTCACACCTGGCTTGAGCATAAATGCCCACAGCTAAAAGGCTCCTATTCCACTATGATGCTGGTGAAATGACACATTTGGGTCATGGGCACTGTTCCTGCTACCTCTTTTCTGGGCCCCCATAATCATGGTAGTAACCTGTTTAGTTGTAGGGCCTGCATGTTTTAAACTTTTGTCTAGTTTTATTCAATCCAGGCTTCGTGCAATCACAGCCAATGAACTTGTCACTCTAGCAGACAACCCCAACACTGGCATTCACATAGGCAACACCCATTGGCCCCTTGCCCCCTATCATATCCACACCCCTATTCACCAGGAAGCAGTATAAGAAGACTCGTCACCTCCTATAACCAAAAGGTGTATTGGTTTCTCACCTCACTGTAATTCCTGCCTAGTCACTATGGCAACCAGCCAATCTGGCACTGGCAGTCATGTATTGTGCTGGGCCAGTATGGCGCCAAGCCATTACGACACTGGTCACTAGAAGCCAAAGCAAATATGGCGCTGGCCTCTAGAGGTCATATGCTAAACACTACCCTTCTTCCTCTGAGTCAAATTATGACTTCCTACTTCCCTTTTTGTACTATCCTGTTTCCTTTTCCCACACTCTCGCCCAATCCTGGTCCACCATATCAGGTGGTCGGCCTCCTAATCCCTGCCTCCAGCCTGGCCCTATTTAGCCCTTGATCCCAAGACAGGCCCTAGGAAGTTCTACAGCTCTCTTCTCTTCCCTACTGTGGTCTTCTCTGTGCCCACAATAAAGGCATTTTATTCTGCTTTACTTCTTTCTGCATTGAAAAACCCTATCACCCAATAGGTGTCACAATGTATTGAGTAGATTGAACCATAACCTTGATTTTTCCTGTATAATCAGCATCAATAACACTAAGCCAAACCTGAAGATCTTTTAAACTAAGACTGCTGCGGCCTGGCAGGATGCCCACTGTACCCTAAGGCAACGGTCCATAGACCCCAGTAGGAATAATTTGGGGTCCCATATCAGGAGTCAATATCAATTTAGAGAAGGGACCTAGCTCCAAGTCTCCACCCTGTCACCTCAGGGAAGGATGAGCTCCTAGCAGCAGCTCCATAGTCTTAGTACCTGGAATGGGCTCTCACTCTGGCCCCCAGATGTCCAGTTTTTTCTGAATTCCAAGCACAGGCACTGATTTGAGTCAGATAAATTTCCAGTGCCAAACTCGGGCCATCCTTGTCCGGGGCTGTGGCACTGGTGGTGGGGAGGGCCAGGGCACACCACAGTCATGTCCTGCCCATTGGGTTCCTGGCACACATGTTGGTAGCTGGCAGTGCATGCCAGTGGCTGTATCTGGACAGGACATGCAGACACAAAGGTGGATGGGAAGTCCCAGCTGACTCTGCCTAGAACTCAAGCCTGGGGCTCTTCCAGAACCTGCTTTGTGCCCCATCCCACGGCAGTGTTTCTGCCCTCATCCCAAATGGGCTCAGGACTTAACTTTAAAATACAGTTCCCAGCTGAATCCTTTGTAGTTTTGAAACTCCATCTATCCACAGTCCAGAAAAGAAAAGTAGATATAGGAATCATGAAAACACCAAACATTTTCATATATATCTATAAATATCTGTGGTTTTTGAAACTTTTTTTTTGTCTTTTTTGAAACAGCATCTTACTAAGCAGTTCAGGCTGGCCTTGAGCTTACCTTGTAGCCCAGGCTGGACTCAAACTGACAATGATGCTCCTGCCTCAGCCTCCCAAGTGCTGGGATTACAGGCGTGTGCCATCATGCCCAGCCATGTTTGTTTTATTTTTAACTACTAGCAATTTAACATATTTTTCTCCTTTTCGTCTTCTCCTAAGCCTATTTTTTCTAACTATATTATTTAAGGTCAGTAGACCTCCATGACCTGTTTTTTACACCTGATAATTGCCAACATAACACTCCAGTGCTAACTATTGGCCTATCAATGCACTCTCCTCACCCTGTTGTGTGCGCAGATTTTGGGGAGTGTCCCTCCACCAACCACACTCCTTACCAGAGGCCCCACATTGGGTGCCAAGTGTGGGAGTCAGTGGTCTCTGCATGCTCCCTGGGAGAAAATGGCGAGAGAATATAGAAAATAAAGACAGGACATGATAGCCAGGGTCAGGTGGAATCACCTCTTGCCTGATAAGCATGAACACTGATCCAACAGTAGAGGCATTTATTTTATACACTTGCAAAGTTAGCATCATGGGCGGAAATGTTGCCTAGCAACTAACGACTGTAATTGTCTGGCGGGATGCCTTTATCAATACTGAGGTAGCTTCACTGCTTGACCAATAACCAGCTCCAGTGGCTTCCAACAGAGAATTAGTAAACAATCTATACAGTTTAATATGCTAAGCACTGGGGGAATCCACAAAAGCAATTCGAGGAAATCAGTAGGAAAACAAACTGCAGGGCATGTGGCTTTGTGTGGAAAAAGGAGAAAGAGCAAGTCTTGATAAATTGTTATAGAGGCTTCATTAAATTGTGTAGGAAGAGGGGTGATCGAAGATACAACGGTATTTTGAGAGATGGGGTAGCCTTTGTAGAGGATTTTAAAATTAGAATAGTAGAAGAAAATGAATTGAGTCAGGGAGAAAGTGGGGCTAAACGTTCATCTTAGTTGGACAGGGAGGGCTTAAATAACAAGGCATTCGTGTATCACTATTTAATTGGCATTATTTGTTATATTAATTTAAAATCACTTTTCTGCATTCTATCTTTCATTAATTTGTAAGAGTTTTAAAAATTAAGAGAATGGAACTTAACTTCTTGAGTTTCATTTTTCAAATAGGAGTAAGGCAGGATAAGTCCTTTGTTCTATCTTATCCTATATTCAAAAATAATACTTATGATTATCTTTCTTAGTTTGGCTAACAGGTTTCTGTATCTCTGTATGTTATTTTGTTTTTGCAAGCCAGCTTGAGAAGATTTACAAATCTCATTAGTCTGTAGAGAAGCATTTTGTTTGAATCAGGTGAAGAGAAGTGGTCAGATGACTACCTCCAAATTAAAAACTCAGAGAGTAAAATTGCATATTTATCATCTAATGAGTAATTTATATCTTATCCTTCAGAAACACAGCAGAATTAGAGCAGAGTTCTTTTGGTGATGCTAACACACATTTCCCAGGGGAAAGTAACAAGGTGGACATTCCAATCTCTGTTTGAAAATATAACAAATTACCACTTGGTTACATGATCACCATTAGCTTTATTCATTTATTTTGATAACTCACTCCGCTTCCACTTACATGTGCTCACAGAAAATTGGATTAAAGATGAGAATAGTTCTTCAGAGAGGTAGGGAGATGACAAACTGATAGGATGTTCTAGTATCGCTGAGGCTCTGAGTACAATTAATGGGAATGCACCACTCCATAATACCTCTTGTCATGGACAAAATGTGAACTTCAGGGAGGTATCAGTAGATCATAAATAAACATCTTACAAAGGATGTGTTTATTTCTATGTTTCCCTGGAACTCTTCCCACTTTCTCCATTTCTGTTCCCTTTCATTACTTCCCCTTTCCTGGAAAATACACAATTTTAGATGCTGTGAGATTTTATATCCTTACCACCAGAAAGAATCCTTACAACGCAGTCCCGTATCTGCTTGGTTTTCACCCCATAGACAATCGGATTCATGGTGGGAGGCAAGAGCAGGTAAATATTGGCCACAAGGATGTGGCAAGATGGAGGGATAGCACTACTCCCAAACCGGTTAAAAAAGAAACAGAAGAAGGCTGGACTGTAGGAGAAAACGATGGCACAGATGTGGGCAGTGCAGGTGCTGAAGGCCTTCTGCCGAGCATCTGCTGAGGAGAGGCTGACCACTGCCCGCAGGATCATGGTGTAGGAGACAGTGATGCACAGGATGTCAAAGCCCCCAATCAACAGGGCAATCATCAGACCATAGACAATATTGACCTGGATATTTCCACAGGATAACTTGGCTACAGAGAGCTGGTCACAGTAAGTATGGTGGATTATGTTGCCTCTGCAGTAGGGTAGTTGCTTGGTGATGAAAATCAAGGGAATGATGAGTAGCACCGCTCTCATGAAAGTAGCCAAACCAGACCTCACAATGACAGGACTGGTGAGAATGGTTGAGTAACGCAGAGGGTAGCAGATGGCCACATAGCGGTCCAGGGCCATCAGCATGAGCACCCCCGACTCCATCGCAGTGAAGGTGTGGATGAAGAACATCTGGACCAGGCATTCATCAAAACTGATTTCCTTCAGATGGAACCAGAAGATGCAGAGGGCTTTGGGGATTGTAGCAGAGCACATGACCAGGTCAGTGAAGGAGAGCATGGCTAAGAAGTAGTACATGGGCCTGTGCAGGGAGTCCTCAGAGCTGATCAGATAGAGCAGTCCACAGTTCCCAACCATGGCCACAGCATACATTGAGCAGAATGGGAAGGAAATCCAGATGTGCATGTCCTCCAGCCCTGGGATCCCGTGAAGAATCAGCGAAGCCGGGGTCAGGCTTGTTTGATTCAGAAGCAACATGATGACCTCAATAGAGTCTTTAAGAAGCTTGTGATTTTCTAAGTTTAAGAAAAGTAGAAAAAGAAAATTTAGACTTGTGGTCCTTTTCAGTCTCTTTTATCTGACAAAGCACATTAATACAAAACAACCAAAATTAAAATACCAGCTAATATTTGCTTAAGATTAATTTAAGTTGTATGTGTTTTCTTGTTCATTAATTTATCAATTCATTCGACATGCTGTACACATATTTAGTAGCTAATGTGCTCTAGGTTGTATTGTTATTATTTTAAAACACAGGAGATGTGTGTAAATGCAGTTTTAGAAGTATATAGGCAAGTCTAATTATGTTACAATTTCAGTACTGCTGTAATGTTTTACATAAATATTCAGAAATGAACACACCTTCATTTAAGTATTTTCTTAATAATAGGCTCATAGAACACCTTAGAAATAAAAGAGCTGATATGCTTAAGAGGCATTAATTATTGTTCTTATTCTTTATCAGTAAATCATTTATATTTATAGAATATCAAGTACTTTATTAAGTATTTTATATGTTGTCATTTAGTATTCACTAAAATCTCAGAAATATTTTATATCTTCCTTTTAGAATTAAGTAAATGGAAGCACTTGGTATACAAAGCTTGTTTGTGTCTGAATAGCAATATTTAACACTTTTCTAAAAATTGCCCACAGGTACAAATGGCTAATAAACACCTGAATTGTTCAACATCATTGGCCACTAGCAAAATGCAAATTAAAGCGACACTGAGATTACATTTTGCCCAGAAAGAATAGCTATCACCAAGAAATCAAATAATAACATATTCTAGAGAGGCTGCAGGGAAAAAAAGAAACTTTCTACATTGTTGGTAGAAGTGGAAGCTTAGTACAACCACTATGGAAATCAAGATGGAGATTCCTCAAAAAACCAAAACTAGAAATCTGTGTTGACCCAGCTAGTCCCCTTCTAGATGTCTTTCCAAGAGAGTCACAGATGTCATATTACAGTGATAGATGCATACCCATGTTTATAGCATCACAATTCCAAAGAATTAAATCTTGGAAGGGGCCTAAATGCCCATCAATAGATAAAAAAAATAAACAAAATGTATTTATACACATTGGAGTACGACTCTCCCATAAAGAAAGATAAATGTGAGTTGTTTGTAGAAAAATGGATGCATCTTGAGGCTCTAATGTTACGTGAAATAAATCAGACACCGAATCTTCAGTATAGGGTGGTTTATCTTAAGAGAAACCCATATTATAAATACAGTGCAAAATAAAAGACAGCTAATAAGCAGGGAGAGAGCCCTTCTCAAACGGAAGAGGGATGGAGAAAGGACAGGAGGGAGGGGGAGGGGAAGGAAGGGATGAAAAGGGGAATTGAGGTTTGTTACGTGCGTGTACCACCCACAAACGCTGTGTACTGCAAACAAGTACAAGGAAAACATTTTAAAATGTTTTTAAAAATATTTACCAAAGGGTACTAAAAGATCATCCAAGCCCATCACTCTGACAATATTATTTCCCATTCTTTGATTCATTTGCTTTTTTATTTTAAAAAGAAAAAAATCAATAAAAATGATACAGAATTTCAAAACAAGATTGATTCACTCTTGTATAGTTAGCTCTCTGTTTGCCCTGAACTTTGCATTTCTGAATAGTATACCTTTTTGGTTTTTGAAATGATTTTCATACTTGCTATTTTTATACTTGCTATACTGTTTATATTTATTTCAATATAGGTGTGCCGAATGTGGTGGCCACACCTATATCCCAGCACTTGGGTGGCTGAGGTAGGAGGATCACTGCAAGTTAGTGATCAGCTTCAGCTACAGCTCAAGGCCAGCCTGAACTGCATAGCAAGACCCTGTCTCAAAAAGACAAAAAAAAAATTAGGTATTATCATTTGTACCTACCTTAATAAAACGCCTTATTATTATTTTCTGGCTACGGCCATATCACCCTGAACATGCCCGATCTCGTCAATATTATGTTATGTATTTGTGCTTATTACTTGATCTAGATATCTCAAGATGTTTTAACTGATTGGCAGTATTGTAAAACATTCTAAATACTATTTTTCCCGCAGTTCAAACAACCAACCGATTCTAGTCCTTCCCCATATTGTTAATATTTGGGGAGGGGGATTTCTGCCCACCCATCTTTATGAAATTCCCTAGGTTTTTACATAATTCTCATCTGGAGTATTACATTTATATGTGGTCTATTCTGTGCACAATTTGAGTGTTTTAAATTTTAGGGTAGATGTGTTTTCCTGTATTATTTAAAAAACCATTTGTCTATTGCTCTCCCTGCTTGTAGTACACGTATGAATTTTAATCTTTTTTATGTGAATTATGCTTCCTTTGCTTTTCTTCATTTCCTTGGGTGGTTTTTGAAACTCATTTGTTTATCTCTTTAAACATAATGGCGATATTGAGGGTAAAAACTTATGTATGTACAAATAATTTTTGAATCTGCAAGTCTATGACCTTTGGTTTTGGAAATTTTCTAAATTTGAATAATTTTTTAACTGTATCCCTGTTGTTTTTCTACAATTCCCTTTGTTCCTACATTGTATCTTGTACGCATACACTCTTCTTTCTTAAGGAAAAGAAATTCTGTTGCATCCTTTTGTGATTCACTTTCTTGAAAAGTTCCTCAACTATACCTGTCAAATATTTTTCCTGTACATATCACACATTTTCATTATATTTTTTCTCTGAATATTCTGACTATAACAATTAAACGTATTGATTATATAATGTTTTTCTCATTACTCACAACTGGTAAGTGGATAAATTATTCTCATCACATCTAAGTTTCAATTATTTATTTTATTGCTTATTTTGAGTGAATTCTTAAAAATATTTCCAAATATAGTATAGTCCTTGATTACTGATTCATATCTGAGAATCTGCAAAATGCTAACTGGAAACTTTGGCTGAAGAAAGGATCTCATCAACTCACATGATGGCTCAGAGTGCTTAAGCAGAACTATCACTTCGCTGGAGATATTTTCATCTTCATTGTTCATAGATCTTTGCTGAGGACTTTGGATTTTTCCATAAAGAAATCATCAGTATGTACCCTGAGACATGCTACAACTAGCTGCCTGTCAGTATTTTCGAACTACATAGTGAAAGTGTACTAAGGATCTCACTTTTAATCATAAATATTGGATTCCATTTTCCAGTTTCTAGGGTGCATTGTCATTAACCTGTGTCACATGTATTTATTAAAAGTAGTTGTTAAAGTGTCCCCCCAAAATAAACTTCCAATCATTATAAGAAGTTGGCTAACATTTTTTAGGTTAATGGTTGAATCAGAAAAATCGATTTTCCTACCTACATCCTTGTTTAAATTCCTTGTTTAAATCCATTTAAATCCATTTCCTTCGCTTTTCACACTGGACGGCGTTCCACAGCAGCATCCACAGTGTATCTGGTCGTACCTTTCTAGGAGAGAGGACTTCCAACTGCTTCAGAGAGTGGCGGGAGCAATGGATAAGTGTGCTCAAAGCAAGCTGAAGTATTCTGAGAGGGATAAATGGCAATGCCTCTTCCGCTGTAATGAAAACTTTTTAAAATTTAAACATTCACTGTATATTTGATCACACCTTGCATTTTGTAATTTCAGACTACTTATGCCATGTTTGGGATATTGTTTGAAAGAAAAAACCATAACAACATAGTTCACATTTTTGCACCTTCATCTTCACTTTTAGATAAATCTGTAAATGATTTGATGAAGAATAAATAAATCTATTTCTTTTATACACATACCCAAGGACATGCTTGTGGCTAAAGTGAGTTGATAATGTGCAAAGAATAGTTGTCAACAACTCATTTCCTTGTGGTGCATATTAAAAGAAACATTTTGTATGTGGTTAACTCTGTAAACAGTTGCATGTTCAAAAAATCTATGATGGTCTTGTAATCTTCATCTAATATATTTTAGATATTTTAATATTTCTCTGTTGGGGAATACATTTAGTATAGTATAGAATAATACTTCATGATATTTTCATATAAGGTTATATAGCTTTTCATACATAAACATAAAATTTGTTGTAGAAAATTCTTTAAACCAAACATTTTAATGTAAGACTTCAATTTAATCTGCTCCTTGAGTCTATTTTTATGTGGCTCTTAAAAACATATCCAAATAATCCATTGCTAATATAGCGATAAAAATACTTTGGATACTCATAGCCTCCTTGGAGTATGTACATATAAAATTATACAATTTAAAATGGCTTTTGGGCTATTTTTAAATCCATTTATTCCTTTGAGGTTGGTACCAGAGTTGCTGTGACTGTTGCTTTGGTGGTTAAATATTTTGTTACTGAAGATACAACCAAAATACTAGACTGTTGCTAAAATTTTCAGAGTAGATGGCACCGGGAAATTTTGTTAGGCTTTGTTAAAAATTCTCTCATGGCATTTTTTTTTCCAGGAAGAAAAATGGTTTGTTTCCATTGCTAGGACGTATTTTGTGCAGTAAAGAAAAAATTCTTTGGTCAGTGTTGTAATCTTTATTCGTACTGCAATTGTAAATTTATCATGTATATTATAGTAAATAAATGATTTTGAGATTCGAGGTCCCTAAGAGTTTGATTTACTTCATTTTTTCTCCTAAAATAAGTATTCTTTCCCAACAAGAAAATGAAAATGAAAATAAATAAATAAATTCATGGGCTTGTACTGAAGTATAACAGATAAGTTATTGAAGAAATCAATTGCTTTTGTTATGTACATGTTCAGAATAACACTCTTCAAAAATATTTTCTTTAGTCATTTATATTCTTGTGTATTTGTATTTATAATAGATATCAAGCTACTTCATATATATTAGATGTCAATAAGTAAATTTTGGATCAAACCAAGAAAAGTTTGTAAGAGGAATATACCATTGTTATTCAAGCTAAGGATGATCACACTTCTGCCAGATCAAAGTGGACAGGGGCACATTCCTTCTTACCATACCATAGCCTATTCACCGCATATTAGCAGGTTTGGCTGTGCAATTTTGCAATCTTATCTCCTTTACTGCTCATGTTGTGCCCAAAAATACCTGACAAGTGTACCCATATCAAGAAGTCTCAGGTAGCACGGACAGCCAACCTCCAAGCTGTAGCAATGTTATAATTAGCAAACAGCCAGGGTTATAGCTAACGAACTAGCTGATGGAGCGGATCCTTTTTGTTATTTTAATGTTGTGGTAGGGAAATGTTCACGGCTTCGTGGAATCATTCAAATTGAAAAAATTTAGATCTCTTGTGTTTCTGTAGATACAGATTTAATTACTAAAACACGTTATCCGATAGTTTCATGTTGAGTACAATCACAAAACTTTCAGTAAGAGAACCACACTTCTCCCAAAGTAATACAGGATTAACTACAACATAAGTTAGGTTTCTCTGCCCAAAGTCTACTTGAAATGATTTCACTACATCAAAATTTAATAGTTCTTGCAATCAAAATTAACTTTTAGTTTCCTATGGACATAGACAGATGTATTCAAATACTGACGTTAATACCTCAATAGCATTTATAAAGCATAGCAGATATCACCTGAGATCTGTTGTCCTTCGCAGAATCAATTGGCAGTCTTTACGATCCATTTTCTTCTCTAAATGTGACAGTGAGCTCCTCCCAGTAGGGGCTGCTGACCACAATGGAGGAAACACAGGAACAGTGTAGTCTGTCTACAGAGGAACCAAGAAAGATGTCAGTCATTCTGAGAAATAAGAGAAGTTCGACTGCTCTTTAGTGCTGCCCCCTTCTCAGGGGTGATATACATCTAACTTTCACCACAACAAAATTGCTGATTTCTATTTGTTTAGGAAAATTATGTAAGTATTCAAAATCATCAGGAAAAGTTTAATTGATCCATCCTCTGGATATTGACTTTTAAAATTCTTTTAAGTAAACTTAATCTTTCATAAATTTCTGCTTTCAGACATGGTGAGTGGAAATCATCTTCATATTACTTACACAACTACAGTTACTCATGTGAAGTAATAGCGCTCTCTCCTTTGCCTCTTACAGCTGTAAAAATAACTGCCAGGTCCCTCACTTTTATATCCCCTTTGATACCTAGTTTCTGGAACACAAAACACTGAGATGAAGGTAATCTGGTCCAGGTGTTCAGAGTCTCCCTCCAAGAAAAACTACAACATTTTTACATGCATGACCCTCAACATCTGAACAACCTGATAACTTCTACTGAGCTGAGCATTTAAAGGACAAATTGGGTTAAGTATCTCAAGGGAATATTTCAGAACACTAGGAGAAGCTGCTGGTATAGGAGTCAACACTAGAGAAGGAAAAAGAGTGGATGACACATAAACAGGGATTGTGCATCTCTCCCTGTGTGTTTGTATAATACCAGGAATACATGGGGGAATAAGAATGAACACAGTTATTGCCAATGAAAATTTGTGATTTTAACAATTATTGCAGTTGTGTTTCTTTCTGTGTGGATCCAATAGCATGCAGGTTGAATGTTAAGTACAGCGTGCTTCAATCACTCACAAAGACGTAAGCATGTGATCCTTTATTCATTTAATTTTATATGCTTAATTGAAATTACATTTATGAATTCTTCTTTCTCCCTAGGCTAAGAACTGTTAACAAAGACTCAAATCATATGAACTCTGAACTTTGTCAGTTTGTCTCCCTGTGAGATTGATCGTGAATGTTATAGCTACGTAGAAGTTCACCAGAATACCAGTTGTAGCCCAGGTGAGTGCATGCTGTGATTCCAGCTACTATGGACGATGGTGCAGAAAGACTGTGAGTTCAAGCTCAGCCAGGAAATTTAGCTAGATTCAATCTCAATATAAAAATGGCTAGAGATGAAGTTAAACTTCCTGGGTTCTGTCCTCAGTATTAAAAACACAAACAAAACAAAAACTGAGGCTTATGATGTGTACATATTAAGCTATGAATAAATAGATGCTAACCCTTGTAATAACACTGACAATGGTAAGGAGCAGGTAGATTAAAAGTACCTTTAAATCTATAATGTACAAACAAATATGTATGTGTAGATATACATATAATAAGAAACAAGCAGAAATATATATATTATATATCAATATATATTTAATATATGTATATAAATAAATATATATCGAAATATATATATATTTCTGCTGGTTTCTTATTATCTATCATCTATGTATTAATTGCTTATGTATTAAGTTGCTGAACATATGTATTTACTATGTGGGTTTTGCTAAAAGACAGAATCATATCTTATTAAAAGATAAATACTATTATTTCCTTAATTAATTGCTTTACTTTTCAAGAAATGATGCAGTGTGAATGCAGAGAAAAAAATATAGCACAACATTTTATTTCTAATTTTTGGGTCATATTCCTGTAAAATAACACCACATTAACTATTTTAGTCCTTTAAATGTCAACAATTCAGAGACTTATATATTCACAATAGTGTGAATCTATCATTACAATTCAAAAACATTTCTAGCATCTCAAGTATAAACTCCATTTCATTGAACACTCATTTCCTACTACTGCTAGTCACCAACCCTCAGCAAACACTAAATTGTTTTCCACCCTATGAACACATCTCATGTGGACACTTCTCACAAATAATGTCACACAACATGTTCTGCTTTGTACTTGGCTTGTTTAGCTCATTGATCTTTTATCATAAAATTTGCTAAATATATTTATAAGATAGTGATACTACTTTTGATTCTTTAGAGTGTTATATATACAGGATATTGCATCAGTGAATAGAGATAACTTTATAGTTTTCCTTCCTTTTTGAACATGTATTACTTCTTTTCTTAATAAATTGCTTGGATGAAAATGTTCAGTAGAACTTGCTGCCAAGCTAATGAGAGCCCAGTGGCATCCTAGTATGGTTTTGAGTTTAACTTCCCAAGTACCTAATGATATCAAACATACTTTCATGAACTTGTTGGTTATTGTGCATCTTCTTTGGGGAAAATGTCTATTTGAGACCTTTGTCCATTTACAAACAAATAACATATTAGAACTCTGATACAAAAATGCTGAGTAATATGCCAGTAGTTTTAGCTTTTAATTTGGGGAACTTAATCTATTTATGTTAGTTATTATTACTAACTTCTTTAGCTTGTTTCATGGCGCATCCATATTACAGCATATATTGCTTTTTCTTCTTATGGCTGAATAATAATTCATTTCATGGATATTTGGTTTTGTTTATGTTTTCAGAAGTTGATGATCACTGAGGTGAATCTTTTGGGATAATAATAATAATACCATGAGCAATTGTAAACAAGTTGTGTTGGAAGACCTCTTTTCTGTTCTATTTGGCATAGAGACAGTGTTGGAGCAACTGAGGGACAGTATTCTTCCATTTAATGTGTTGAATTTCTGTAGTGTTTTCCACACTGTTGCATGATTTTATGTTCCCATCAACAGTGTATACCTTTGCCAACAAGTGCCAACCCTTGAAGCTTGTTGGGTTTTTTCTTCTTATTGTTGCCAAGCTAATGAGGGCCCAGTGGCATCCTATTATGGTTTTGAGTTTAACTTTAAAAATAGCTAATGATGTAAAGCATATGTTCAAGAATTTGTTGGTAATGGTGCATCTTTTTTGGGGAAAGTGTCTATTTCAGACCTTTCTCCACTTAGAAACAAATGACATATTAGAACTCAGATAGAAAAACATCACAACTAGATCCATTCTTCTGAGTAATAACAGCTGACATAAATGGATTACATTTTCCAAATTAAAAATGAAAGTAATCATTGACAGAATATTTGCTTGAACCAGTACTATTTAACATTTTCTGGAGGTTTTTATCCAAGCAAGTAATTAAGAGCATTCCATAATGAGAAATAAATGAGCATCCCATAAACAGAATTAAAAAAGCAATTTCACTCAAAACAGTGTCAACGGAATATATAGAAGTAGATTTAGCAAAGAAAGTGAAAGACCTGCCCACTAAAACCTAGAGCATATTATTGAAAGAAATTAAAGAAGATTGAATATATTAAAACTTATTTCATATTCATGGATTTGATGATGTCATATTTTTCCTGTGGACATACTGTTCCCAGTTACCTACAGATTCAGAGCAAATATATCTGGTCTAATGACCTCTTTGTTAGAAAAGAAAATGCTGACAAATTTTTTACCAAGTAAGTTATGCAAACAATATGGTGCTGGAATAAGGGTAGGTACAGAAATTAATGGAATAAACCCATCATCTGTGGTAAATCTGTTTTCAGTCAAAGTTCCAAAACTGTATTTAGAGAAATAAGCTTTTCTCTAGCAATGCACAAGTGGATAACATACATCACAAAAGATATTCAGCATCATTAGTGCTAAGGGAAATGTGACTAAAATCTACAATGACATCTCATGTCACCTGTGCTAAGATCCCTATAATTTTAAAAAATTAAAGAGAATGTAGAAAAATTGCAACTTTCATACATTCTAGTAAACAGCAAAATGTAGCTGCTACATAAAATAGTTTGGAAGTTCCTTGAAAGTTATACAAAATTAATTATACAACTTAGAGGTTTTCCTTAAAGGTATATAACCAAAGGAATTGAGAAAAGTTGTGACATAATATTTTAAAAGACAAATATGGTGAATTTTATATTATATGAATTTTGCCACAATATTGAGCAATGCAATAAATATTTTTTGAAGAGATTCAGAATTTTTTACTTTGATTAAGGGTTGCCTTAATTTCTAAAGACTTTTGCTTAGTATCAAGAATTCTAAGGGACAGGGAAGCAGGGCAGGAGCAGGCCAGTCTCCGTGGACCTTTCCCTTGGAGGGTGAGGTCTGTGGCACAGAAGTTTACACAGGCACTGTGGTCCTCTAGGTTGGGAAGTGAGGCCCACACTCCTTCAAGCAGGTACCTGAAGATCCCGGAGCAGTGGGCTGTGTCTGGCCACCATTAGTTTCACAGATGAGGCCCACATGATGTCCATCCATGGACTACTGACCCTGGTACCAAAGGCCAGCATTACCCCACCATCACAGCTGTGATCTGAGCCATCCACCCCACCAATTAACTGCCTGGTGATCCTGGGCCCAGTGGTCCACTGTCCTCTACATTCCTGACATCTAATATCTATGTAAAGTAAGGTCCGTGGAGACCTTTGATGAGCTGTCTAGGTAGCTTGTGGATCAGCACTTTCCATCTGACATCCAAAATGATAAGACATAGGAGTGAAATGCAATGTCAGAACTCAGCTCCACTCAGAACAAGTCCAGGAGACACTGACATAGGAGGACTTGGAAGCCACATTCCTGAAATCTCTAAAATTATTCAGTCTGAACTAAAGAAACAACTCCATCAGGCCATAGAAGAAATCAGATCAGAAATAATCACCCAAATAAAAAGAAAAATGACATCAATAGTGAAAGATCTGCACAGCACATCTAAAGAAGACATATATAAAAAATAGATGAGCATAGGAAAATGATTGACATATTAAATGAACAATACAGGACAGAAATAGAATGCATGAAACAGATTCAAAGAGATATCCAGGATATCAAAATTTCCACTGAATCCTGGCAAACCCATATGAATGAAGCTGAGGATGGAATCTCAGATATTGAATACAATGCACTGGCTAATGATTGTGAAAGGATCTCTTGCAATCAAAAAGGATCCAGGAAAAATCAGCTCAACATCTGCAAGATGAGGTAAAGAAAAATAATGTAAGATTAATAGGAGTCAATGAAACAGCAGGAGGCAACACAAATGATATAAAAACAATATTTGCAGAAATAATAGCACAAAACTTCCCAAGCATGGAAAAAGATTCTGCTGTACAGTAAATGAGGCATATATAATTCCAACTAGCCATAACTCAAAAGAAACCACATCCAGACTTACAAAAATCAAGATCCCAGATATCCAGCAAAAGAACAGAATATTAAAAGCTGCTAGAGAAAAGAAACAGATCACCTATAAAGGGAAGCCCATCAGAGTCACAGCAGACTTCTCAACACAAACCATCCAATCATAAGGAGCTTGGAGCAAAGTATAACAGGTCCTGAAACAAAACAGCTTCCAACCCAGACTAATGTATCCTGTAAAACTATCCTTCAAATTTAATGGAGAAATAAAATATTTCCACAACAAATAACAACTGAAGAACTTCATGATTGCCAAACAAACCTTACAAAGATTAGTAAAAGATATTCTAGGGAGAGAAAAAAGAGACCACCATCTCAAGAACAACAATAGAAAGGAACCTTCAAGCAGAGTAAGCAATTAAACAGATAGCAAAAGTAGGAAAGCAACAGCAACTAAACAACATCACAAAGATAAGCCAGCATATACCAGTTATAACCATTAATGTAAATGGTCTCAATTCATCAGTGAATTATAACAGATTGGCAAAATGGGTTAGAAAGAAAATCCCGCAATATGCAGTATACAGGAAACATACTAGTTAAAAGTAAATATATAGACTGAAGGTCAAAGGATGGAAAAAAATTCTCCATGCAAAAAGATCCAAGAAAAAAGCAGTAGCTATTATGTTTGCAGACGATATAAACTTTAAACCGAGAACACTGAGAAGAGGTAAAGAAGGTCACTACATGCTAGTTAGTGGAAAACTGCATGAGGAAGAGACAACAGTCTTAAACAGGTATGCACCAACTCTCAGAGCCCGAATTTATATAAGACAAATCTTAACAGAAATAGAAACAAATAATTAATAACACTATCATAATGAGGGACCTTAAAACCCCTTTGACACAGAGAGAGAAAAGACAAAAATTAAGCAAAGAAATAACAGACCTGAAACAAATCTACAAAGAATTGGACTTAGTAGATATATACAGAGTGCTTTACCCCACAACATCAGAATACACATTCTTCTCTGCTGCACATAGGGCTTTCTCTAAAATAGACCATATTCTAGACCATAGAGCATACCTAACTAAATGCAAAAGAACAACCCGTGGGTCACAGAAGAAATTAAAAAATATCTACAAACAAACAAAAATGTAGATACAACTTACTGGAATCTGTGGGATGCAATGAAATCTGTCCTCAGAGAAAAATTTATAGTTGTGAATTCACACATAAGGAAAACTGAATGAGAAAAAATGAAGTTCCTAATGTTTCAACTCAAACTTTTAGAAAAAGATGAACAAGTCAAGCTAAAGCTCAAATAAGGGAGGAGATTATAAATATCATGGCAGAAATTAATGCAATTGAGATGAGCAAAACACTACAAAAAATAAATGATTCAAAGAGCTCAATCTTTGGAAGAAAAAATAAAATTGATAAAACCCTAGCCAACCTTATGAAAAACAGAAAGGAAAAACTCAAATTTATGCAATAAGAAATAAAAAGGATGAAATCACTACAGATCCTACCAAAAAAAAGATTATTAACAGATACTTTGAAAATCTTTGCTCCTATAGTATAGAAAACTCAGAAGAAATGGACAGATTCCTAGACATGTACAAATAACCAAAGTTGAATCAGGAATATATAAAGATCCTGAAGAACCCTATATCAATTAATGATACTGAAAACGTGGTTAAAAGCTTGACAAGGAAAAGCCCAGGACCTGATTCATTCACAGCAGAATTCTATTAAAAATTCAGAGAATATTTAATGCCAACACTCCTCAAATGCTTCAATGAAATTGAAAAGGAAGCAATTCTCCCTAACTCATTTCAGGAGGCAAGTATTATGCTGATAACAAAAACAGACAAAGACCCAACCAAGAAAGAGAAATACAGGCCAATCTCCCTAATCAATATAGATGCAAAGATACTCAATAAAATACTATCAAATACAATGCAGCAAATTATCAAGAAAATCTTACAGCACAACCAAGGAATGCAGGGATGGTTCAATATTTGCAAATCAATTGTTATACACCATATCACTAGAGCCAAAGACAAAAACCACATGATCATCTCAATAGAAGCAGAAAAAGCTGTTGACAAAGTCCAACATACATTCATGATTTAAAAACCTACAGAATATAGGAGTAGATGGTCCTTACCTCAATCTGATCAAAGCCACCTATGACAAACCAACAGCCAACATGATACTAAATGGACAAAAACTGAAAGCTTTTACTTTAAAATCAGGAACAACACAAGGACATCCACTGTCACCACTCCTATTCAGCATAGTTCTGGAAGCATTAGCCAGAGCAATTCGACAAGAGAAATAAAAGGAATAAGGATAGGAAAGGAAGAAGTGAAATTATCACTATTTTTAGATGACATGATACTTTACATGGAAGACCCAAAACACACCACCAGAAGATTCATGGAATTAATCAATAAATTCAGTAGTGTAGCTGGATACAAAGTCAACACTCAAAAATCAATAGTGTTCCTGTACACAAACAACAAACACACTGAGAAACAAATTAAGAAACCATATCTTTCATAATAGTATCAAAGAAATTGAAATATTTAGAAATCAACCTAGGAAAAGAAATAAAGGATCTATTCAGTAAAAACTATAATTCTCTGAAAAAAGAAATTGAAGAAGAGTTCTGTAAAAGGAAAAATATTCCTAGATCATGGATAGGAAGAACCAACACTGTGAAAATGGCCAAACTACCAAAACTGGTGTACAGATGCAATGCAATTCCCACTAAAATACTATAATCATACTTCACAGATCTAGAGAAGACATTGCTAAAATTCATGTGGAACCAGAAAAGACTCAGAATAGCAAATTCCATCCTGAGCAACAAAGACAAGTCAGGTGGAATTACAATCCCTGACCTGAAACTATACTACAAATCTACTGTAATAAAATCAACATGGCAGTCGCTAAAAAACAGACTTGAGGATCAATGGAACAGTCTGGAAGAAAAAACCACAACCACAAACACACTCAGCCACATGATCTTTGACAAAGGGGCCATGCAAGCTCACTGGAAAAAACATAGCCTCTTCAATAAATCGTGGTGGGAAAATTGGTTTGCCACTTGCCGAAGACTGAAAATAGACCTGAGTTTATCACCATGACCAAACTAACTAAAAATGGATCACAGATCTCAATATTAATGCAGATACACTAAGTCTATTGGAAGAGAAAGTACATAAAAATCTTGAAGTCATAGGAGTAGACAGAGAATTCAGTAACAAAAGCCAAACTGCAAGGAAATACTTCAAAGAATAAGAACTGGGACCTCATCTTACTGAAAAGTCTTGGCACATCTAAAGAAATCACCAACAGAGTAAAATGAAAACCCACAAATTGAGAGAAAATTTTAGCTGGCTGTCCGTCAGACAAAGGTCTTCTATCTAGAATATATAAAGAATTAAGAAACATCAACCTCCCCAAATTCAAAGACCCAATCCTAAAATGCACATCTGAGATAAACACACACTTCTCAGATAAAGAAAATGACAAATAAATACATGAAAAATCACTAGTCATTTGAGAAATACAAATTAAAACAACATTGAGATTTTGTCTTACCCCAGTTAGAGTGGCTAGTATTAAGAAATCAACCAATAACAAATACAGGTGAAGCTGTGGAGATTTAGGAACTCTTCTCCACTGTTGGTGGAACGCAGACTGCTGAAACCACTGTGGAAATTAGTTTGGAGATTCCTCAGCAAACTAGGTTTAGAGGTCCCATTCAATCCAGCTGTTCCTCTTCTGAGTATTTTCCCAGAAGATCTGAAAACATTATATCACAGCAATATTTCTGCACCCGTGTTTAAAGCAGCACTATTTGTAACAGCTAAATTGTGGAAGCAACCCAAATATCCATCCACTGAGGATTCCATAAAAAAAAATTGTGGTATTTTTTAAATCATGGAATGTTACCCATCTCTAAAGAAAGATAAACTCGAGATTTTCATAGGTAAATGGTCACAACTAGAGACCATACTCGTAAGTGAAGTAAATAAGACCTGCAAGTATAAGCAACATATTCTCACTAGTGTAAGAACCTGAAAGAATGAATAAAAATTAGGAGGTATGATAAACATTGTGAAATGAAAGGAAACTTCTCAAAAGTAAAGAGCAACTGGGGTGATGGTAAACAGAAAAGAAAGAAGGGGAAAATTATGTATGTATATACAGGATAGCTAACAGTTGTACTATTGACCTCTATCACTTTACTGAAAGTTAATGATCAATTATTTGATTAGTCTTGGAGATCTATATTTGTTTTGCTAAGTAACCACTTTGAAGTTATCAATATGTAATACAACAAACATCATTAATTCCCTGTCACCTTGTCTGTAATTCAGTATTGCTTGTACTGTTCTTGTGCTACTTTGCAAATAGTTGTCTGTTTGTTAATATGTTTTTATTTTTTCACTTAAAAATAAAGAATATCAAAGCAGGTAAGTGCATAGAGACAGAAAGAAAATCATTTATTTCTGATGGATGAATGTTCAAGGTTCTCTTTGTTTGTTTGGTCCTTTTTGGTACTGGGAATTGAACTCAGAACTTTTCTCTTCCCAGGCAGGCACTTTGTCACTAGGCTATATCCCCACCCTTATGGCTCTAATCAGAATGTCACTAATGGTTATGGAGTTTCCCTAAGGCATTCAAAATATTCTGTAGTTATATATTGGTGATGACTGTGAATGTATTGAAAGCAACTTAATTGTACATTTTAAAAAACTTCTTTTGATGGCCTACTGGAAATCAAACTCAAGACCTTGTACTTGCCAGACAGGCGCTTGTACTGCTGAACTATATCCCTAACCCCAGTTCGACATTTTCAAATGGTTAAAATAATGAATTTTGTGGTGTGTGATCTTTACCTCAATAAAAATTGAAGAGATGTTGAGAATTTTCTCTACATATGTGGCTGTCATACCATTATCTGTAAAATAAAAATATAGTTGTCAAAAAGTAGGTAATGTGTGTAAATCTATGATTCAGCTATTTAGAAAATGATCTTAGTAATAATCCTTTCATGAATATGCTTAACATATAAGGAAAATGGAAAATAAGGGTATTAATGACTCCAAATGTTATCAAAATGTGTTTCTGGAATATTAGCAAAGGAAATGTATATTAGCGTAAGACAAGGAGTATAAATATATTGGAAGATACTCTACATTACAGAATTTTGCATTCAAAGTTTTTCCAAACATATTTTCCTTTTTAAGAAGGACTCACAGGGATCTTTTTCTATGTAAGTGTATCCAAAATTGAAAACATTATTGTGTTTTATGACTGTTGTTATCAACATCATCATTACTATTTCAAAGGTATCTTATCATTCTTAACTTCATTTATTATACCACACCTAAAATTTGGTAAATTTCTATGGTGACATTTATTATCAACTCCATTTCAAAATAAATATCTTCAAAACCAGAGCCCATGTTATCTAATGCATTTTCTGCAATTACGAGCCTGCCTTGAGGAAATACTAAATGTTGAATGATGTCATTCAGAGGGACACATGAAAACACAATGGTATAGAGAAATAGATAAAAATGTATGAGAGATTAAATATTCTGTTTGACTGTGTTTTACTTGTCTTCCCCAAGAGTTAAGCAGAAAATAACTCAGAAATAACACTAAAATCATGACTATTCTTTCAAATTACTGTGTTCAATATCAATTCCCACCTTATCTACACAGACACACACACACGTGTGTAGATACACAAGAAATTCACTTGCTAATGAGAAGGAGTAAACACAGACAGATTCCAAATTTTCTTTTCCTCCCATAAATGTTATAAGTGTTTTCATACCAGCGTTTGTGTCCCAAAAGCTCTGAAATATTCCCTTGGGATTTTCCCCTCAAGGCTTCATTCAGTCCTACACACATGCAGGGAATCAGATGGGAGGGATCCTGAGGGTTTATGTACTGTAAGATTCTGATGTTTTCTGACAAACGCCCTGAAGACCAGACCTGATTGCCTTTGGTTCACTGTTGTGACATCCAGAATTAGATAAGCAAGTGCATTAGAGAGGTAGAGGGAGTACTGTCAGGTTTTTCTGTGGTTGTTGGTTGTCTATATCCTGAAGAGTTGCACTGTTAAATTTCTCAGAGTCTGAGTCCATACACAAACTGGTCAAAAGTCTCATAAAAGCAGATTTTATTGCAACCACCCAGTTTAAATTAATCACCCCATGAGCAGCAGAGATACTTAAACAATTCTTCATTATTTCAGAACACTATTGCTTCTTATCTGCCCTTACCTATTCTTCAAAGAGAATCCAATTGACATTTTTCCTGCATCACTGAGAAAGAACATGGCTTGTAAAGACTGGGGATAGTCAGGGGAAGACACAGATTATAACTTTTGTATCTGGGATAAGTACAGATATATATCCTTCAAAGTTAACTTTATAGTTGGCAATATTTGTGTTTGTTATTACAGCATCATGGATTTGCTCAGTTTGAGTTTATTTTCCCTGTAGATAAGTAAACTCAGTATTGAACACACTTCAAAGTACTCTTTCAAAAGTTGAATTTAGTATGCATTTACTACTCTATCACTTGATATGACATTGGATCATTAAACTTAGAGATTTTAAAATGAGATCTAAACTCAATGTATAGCAAAACAGCTAGTATTAGTATTTAGATGATGCCCATAATGAAAACATGAGTGATGTTAATAGTATATTTATCTAAGGAAATAGTCTCTTCAGAATGCAGCCCAAGTTACCTCAGGATCACATTTCCTATTCTAAACGTATGGGTATTCTGGTTTTCCCTAAATTTTTCTGTTTGCTTCTGTTACATAATTCTGACACAGTTAAGAGATAACCATACAGACGTATTAAGAGGAACAGATAATGATCATATATTTTTCACCAATATGTGACACTTTTGAAAGTACAACAAATTGTATTCTACTCCTTAGTTCATTTTTTAGATATTTTGAATTTTTACAATGAAGTTATTGTATAAAAAGGCAATGTTTATCTCCAGTGTTAGCTTTAAACTGTTGGTTATTTAAGGGAAAAAAGGAAAGATGTTGTACAGTGTACATGAAGCTGGTCCTGATATAACTCTATTATATTTTGCAATGATCTGTCAGCTTCATATGAATATTAACCTAAATAAATGCATGCATGCTATATATTAATAAACATTTCAATTATTAAAATGCACTTCAAAATCTAGCATTGTTCTACATTAATAAATAATCCCTCCTACATATGTTTGTTTAAACACACATCACGGTACACACACACAACTTCTTAGCTTTGTTTCCTTACTGGAAAGTTCTCCAAAGAACTTTGAAAAATGTAATTTCAATTATAAACAAAGTAAAAATTGACAGTCTTGGAAGAAACAACTTTGAGGGAAAGTTGTGTTTAGAAAGAAGCACGTTCTTATTTAATTAACAGATATTAATCTCCGTAATATAAATACTAGGCTTTTATTCATCTTGCACTTAGGAAGTCTATTGCTGTGTTTTCAGAGTTTTTGTTCTCTTCTCTTCAAAATAAAAAATGATGGAGCAGATAAATCCTGAAAACAAAAGCTGAAGAAATGTTCATAAAATATGGTTAAATGAAGTCCTCGTTTTTTCATTGTTGCATGTTGACTGCTAACTGTATAGTTTCCACATTTCCTATCACTTTATTTTTTATTTATTCATTTTTTTGCGGTACTGGGGATCGAACTCAGGACACTGCGCTTGCTAGGCAAGCGCTTATTCCACTGAGCTATATCCCCAGCCCGGTAAAATGTCTTTTGCAGTAATATTTTTTTTTTATTTTAACAGTAAAAGAACACAAACATATTAACACACAGACAGCCACTTACAAAGTAGCACAAGAATAGTACAATCAAAACTGAATTACAGTGACAGGGAATTAAGAATGGTTGTTGTATTACATATTGATAACTTCAAAGTGTATGCTCAGGAAAACAAATATAGACACACAAGATTGATCAAACAGCCAATCATTAACTGCTCCTTACAATAAAGCGACATAAGTCAATAGTGGAACCATGTAAGCCATCCTGCATATAGATACATACACACATGGTTATCCCTTTCTTCCTTTTCTCCTTCCCTTCATCCCATTTGCTCTTTACTTTTGAGCAGCTTCCTTTCATACCTCTTAATTTATATTCATGGTTACAGGTTCTTATACTAGTGATACAATACGTTGCTTGCACATGCACATCTGATTTATTTCACTTATGAGTACGATCTCTAATTGTGACCATTTACCTATAAAAGCCTCGTTTGTCTTTCTTTATAGCTGAGTAATATTCTATTATATAAAAATGCCACAGTATTTTTTTAATCAAATCCTGAGTGGATGGACATTTGGGTTACTTCCATGATTTAGCTATTACAAATTGTATTTCTATAAACATGGGTGCACATACATCACAGTGATATGATGTTTTCAGATCTTCTGAGAAAATACCCAGAAGGGGAATAGCTGGGTGAATGGGGCCTCTAGACCTAGTTTGCTGAGGAATCTCCAAACTGATTGCCACAGTGGTTTCACCAGTCTCCATTCCCACCAGCAGTGCAGAAGAGTCCCTATTTCTCCATAGCCTCGCCAGCATTTGTTATTGGATGATTTCTTAATGCTGGCCAATCTTACTGGGGTGAGATGAAATCTCAGTGTTGTTTTAATTTGCATTTCTCAAATAACTAAAGATGTTGAACATTTTCTCCTATATTTATTTGCCCTTTGTATTTTTTTATCTAAGAAGTGTGTATTCATCTCAGATGCACATTTTAGGATTGGGTCTTTGAATGTGAACAGGTTCATTTTATTAATTGCTTGTACGTTCTAGATAGACCTTTGTCCAAGGGAGAGCCAGCTAGGAGTTTTTCCCAACTTGTGGGTTTCCTTTTACTTTGCTGGTGATTTCTGTAGATGCGCAAAACATTTCAGTAAGATGAGTTCTCAGTTGTTGATTCTTTGAAGTGTTTCCCTTGCAGTTTGATCTTTGTTCATGTACTCTTTGCCTACTCCTATGTTTTCAAGATTTTTTGCTACTTTCTCTTCCAATAGATTTAGTGTTTCTCTTTTAATATGGAGGGCTATGATCCATTTTGGCTTGAATTTGGTGCATGGTGATAGACTTGGGTCTATTTTCAGTCTTCAGCAAGTGGTAAGCCAATTTTTCCAGCACCATTTATTCAGGAGGCTATCTTTCTTCCATTGAGCTTATTTGGTGCCTTTGTCAAAGACTAGGTGACTGAATGTGTTTATGGTTGTGGCTGCATCTTCCAGTCTGTTCCACTGATCCTCAGGTCTGTTTTTAGCCGGTACCAGGTTGATTTTATTACAGTAGATTTTAGCATAATTTCAGGTCAGGGTTTGTGATTCCACCTGACTTGTCTTTGTTGCCCAGGATTGGTTTTGCTATTCTGAGTTTCTTCTGGTCCCCGATGGATTTACAGGATTTTTCTCTACACCTGTGAGGTATGCTCATGGTAGTTTAATAGGAATTGCATTGAATCTGTACAGCACACAAAGATCATATCTCACAAGTGTTTGTAATACCATGATGTTAAGATAAACAAAACAATGTTAAGATAAACAAAATGATGGGTTCTATCAGCAAACATACCTAACTGCAAACCTGCCGCTTTCGTGAATACACTGTGTTACTGTGATTCCAACACCGTATTAATACGGAGCTCATCCGCCCACACCACAAACACACCGACTGTTCTGATGAGGTTCAAGACCGAAGGTGGACTTGGTGGGGACCAGAGCACAGCAGAGAATGGCAGATTTCAACATCACAAAACTGCAGGCATCTTGTGTGAGGAGAAAACAAGAAATAACCACACAGGGCACTGGACCTAGCGGCATACAAATCATGCTTCAGTGCTGAGCATTGCTCCTTTCCTCTGGGATAGTGCTTTAAACGGCTGCAAATGTTGACTAGCTGCCATTTTGTGTGCTCCTCTGTGTCTCTAAGAAACCATTCCCACCCAAGAAGTCTTTGAGAATACATGTGAACAGGCTCATCTTATGTTGCTTTGTTTCTACCGGCCTAAGAACACTGCCAGCTGTTCCTTCGTTCCTACAGTGTGCACATGGGGGATTCTTTCCTGGCACAGTGGACAGGGGATAGGAAACACCTAAATGTCTGCTGAAAAGCAAAGAATTCAAACAGTGTTCCAAGAAAATCTTCACCACTGATTGTCACTATTCTACAGTCTTGGTACAGAGTTATCAAGTCTCAATATCATCAGAATTAGTAGTCGAAAATTGAGATACAACTCTGAACAAAGTTAAAAAGCAAATATAATTTATAAAACAAATAAATAAAATATAGGAATTATGGAAATAGTACATTTGAATGAAATATGTGTTTATCTAAGTGACTAGCATCATTAATTTATCTTGATTTATTTTAAGGAAAATTGAGACCATTGCTGGTGTTAAGAAGAACATACTCACCCTGTCTTCTCTCTATATTATCATTTTAACCCACAATATTTTTTATGTCTTTTGGAGACAGGTTCTCACTGTGCAGTTCAGGGTACCTTGAGCTTACATTGTAGCCCAGGATGGACTTGAACTTGTAACAATCTTCCTTCCTCAGCCTTCTGAATGCTGGGATTACAGGTGTGTGCCAGCATGCCTGGCAACCTACAATACTTTGAAGTAGTATGCTTATTTATTTTACTTCTTAATATGCTGCATTTTAAAAACTGGAGAAAAAGTAAACAGCATATACTTGGCATAAACAAATAATGAGCATCTCTTAATAATTTTTAAACTAACATCAATAAATGATCACATCAAGGAAGCATGTGCGATATGGACCTATCTAACAGGAGGTCTTCTGCCAGAGCAACTGTATGAAATTCCGTGGGGAAAGGGGACAGTAAAGAAGGGGAAAGGGAGAGAAATTCCAGCTAGCTGTACTATCGGTGTCTTTTATTTCATTGGAAAGGAAGGTTTGGGCTAATGTGGATTGGAGAAAATTTTATGGCCATGTCTTTTACTTCCAGCAATTACTTTGAAGATGACAATACATAACGTATTAACTATTATTTTTCTCCTATGATTTTGTTATGAAATTATGTTTTACCTTTTATCAATAAAATATGAAAAGAAATTCCAACAGGATGGTTCATTGTGTTATTTGATGTTTTTTCCCAACACTCTACATGAGTTAGAGCATGACTGTATGAAAGGCTCAAAAAATATATCCAAATAGGAGTAAGTAGAAAAAACAAATCAAAAACCAATAGAAGTTTTAAATGACATTATTCCTTTCAAAAAGCTGATCGGATTTATAAAGATTTTTAATTTTTTAAACTTCAGTTCCTTTAGTAAAAAATGTATCTAAATCATTGCCTCATAAGTTCAATGAATCTATAAAAATACAACCAGTACTTCAATATTTCCTAAGTATATCAATAAAAAGTTCTTATACACATAAATCTGTGTGTCTCAAAATATATACTCATTATATATTAGGTCTCTGAAAGAACCAACCCCAGAGCTGATATTGTGAAATGGTAATGATGAATCACTGAGTAACAAACACAGTAAGCCGCTTGTCAGTTTCTCTTTTCTCAGAAAACGTAGTGTGGGCAACAGGGTGAGAACAAAGAAGATGCTAAATCCTCCCTTAATATCTTGATACCGCATCAGCCCATTGCCAATAATCTCTTAAGGATGTCGATATTGTTCTTACTGGCCACGGCAAGACCATTCTGAAGATGATACTAATGTCTGTTTCTTAATATGTTTTCCTTCTTTTATTTTTAAAATAAATTGAAAAAAAGAAGACAACGATATGTAATGTAACAGCCACTGTTAATTCCTTTCATTTTGTTCTGAAACCCTGTATCAGCTATACTGTTTTTGGTTTGGTTTGGTTTTGCCTACTTGTTTTCTTTTTATTTTTTTATTTAAAAAAAATAAAAGTACAAAAACATATTGACAAACAGACACCAATTAGCATAAAAAATAGTACAATCACAACTAATCTATAGACAAGGTGACATGGTCTCAACAGTGGTTATTGCTTTATTCATTGATATCTTCGAAGTGTAAATATATAAACCCATATACAGACATGCAAATTTAGTCAGACAATTAATCCTCTCAACAACAGAAAAAACACAAAAACCAAAAATCCAAAGACAAAAAACAAAACAGGCAAATATCAACAACAGCAACAACAACAACAAAAAAAACAACACCAATAGTTGCTGCTTTACATATTGATATCTTCGAAGTGTGTGTTCAGGATAACACATACAGACATACAAGATTGATCAAATAACCCGTCATCGATTATTGCTCAGCATTAAGTGATATAATACAATAGTAGAACCATGTTAGCCCTCCTGCATATATGCATATTCATATATACATACATACATTTTTGTCTTTTTCTTTTCTACTTTCCTTCATCCCATCTGTTCTTTGTTTTAGAACAGATTTCCTTCATGTCTCTTACTTTATATTCCCACCCTCGGGTTCTTACACCAGTGATACAATACGTTGCCTGCACATGTATCGCTGATTTATTTCACTTATGAGTATGGACTCCAGTTTTGTCCACTTGCCTAC
>PVLD010015336.1:0-48914 GCA_004027595.1 Dinomys branickii | reverse complement strand
ACTAAATTTGCATGTCTGTATATGGGTCCATACATCTACAATTCGAAGATATCAATGGATAAAGCAACAACTACTGTTGAGACCATATCACCTTGTCTATAGATTAGTTGTGATTGTACTATTTTCTATGATAATGGGTGTCTGTTTGTCAATATGTTTTTGTACTTTTATGTTTCTAAAATAAAAAAATAAAAAATAATAAAAAATAAAAAAAAAATTGAATTATTTTACCTAAAATATTCCACTTGTTTTAGTATTGTTCCAGCAGTTTTTATTTGGTTGGCAAGTTGCTAAAGTATTCAATTTTATATTGAAAAGCAAAATGAATAAGTAAAATTTAAGAATTTAATTACAGGAAAATTTATTCACCAAATAACAACATAGTGTCATGTTGGAGTTATTTTAATAACCAAGTTGGTAAAAGTGAGTATTGTGAAGCATCTAACAGTCTTTTGATCTTCTGTATTCTTATCTCTTTATTCACATAATTTTAATCACTTCTCATTTATTTCTTTTAAGTGTGCACATTGCATAAAATACGTAATATTTATAATTATAAATGTACAAAATGTATAAAATTTTATTGTATAAAATAGTTGATATATGATGTTACACATGGGTTGGTAAAATAAGTAAATGAACATACAAAATTTAAGCACTTTCTTTTATAAGTAAGGTAATTCATGCAGGATTTCTTATGAGTGTGATCATCTTTTGATATCAGGCATGTAATGTTTTCTCATTTTTCTTTATTTTTCTTCTTTGTCTTAGAACGATGAAATTAACATTTTGCAACTCTATTGACTAATCATTTTCTTGATGGTTTTCTTATTAGGTAACATACACTTATTTTTTTTTCCTTCACTGCTTTTTTTCCTTCATTGTTTTTTAAATTTAAAGTGAATTGAAGAAAAGAATAGCAAAATACCAACAACATAGACAAAAATAAAACACAGTAAAACATTAAAAATGACTCAGGGTTTCAGAACAAAATGAGAAGGATTAACAGTGGTTGTTATATTACATATTTGTACCTTCATCAAAATTGGTCAGATTACCCATTGTTGAATTCCTATCATCTTGTTTGGTGAAACTCTGTACCACTTATAATTTTTTTGTTTTTATTTTTTATTCTCTTTAATGGTTTGATTGACCTTACATTGGTAATCATACACTTATTAACATACAGAACACTTCTTTTCTAATCATCTCTGAATTCCTTGTCTTCTTTCAGTCCAAGCAAAGGCTCTGGCAAGCTTTACAACCCCCTTACACATGACAACCTTATGTGTCATGTAGATTCTTTCTTTTAATGAGCATTAAACTATGAAGAATACAATTAAATATATTTGAGTGTATAATATATTTCATGTATAATCTTAATATCCTCCTGGAAATGTAAAAGAATTTTGAATTTATTTCCACTTGCATGAAGTCAACATTTATGTCTTCAGCATTTCTTTTTTTTTTTTTTTGATATCCGGAATCGAGCTCACAACCTCAGGCTTGGCAAGCAAGCACTTATCCTGCTGAGCTGTATCACTGGCCCAGCATGTTTAACATTTTATTTCTTGAACACTACACTTTTCTGCTTATGTTTTCTCTTTGTACTGGCATTCTCTGGCTTTCATAATAAAATACCACAAATAGAAGAGGCTTAAATAACATAAAATAATTTCCTCCATGTCTAGAATTTGAAAGTCCAAGATCAAGAGGCCAGCAGCATTGGCTCCTGGTTTGGTGTCTCTTCCCAGCAAGCAGGTAGCCACTTTCACTCCCAATCCACCCTCTCTGAGGTCACGCACTCTTCTGTGCTCTTAGGCTATCTATGTGTCTCTTCTTTTACAAGCCTGAGTTATACTGGAGTAAAGCTTCAATCTTGTCAACATGTTTAATATTAATGATGTTCATAAATGCAGCATTTCCAAAACCAGTAACATTGGTGGTTAGGGTTTCAACTGTTGGATTTTGAAGCTAAAAACTTAGTCCATACCTTTTTCTGAAGTAGGCCCATTAGCAGTATTTACAGTGAGTAGACATGTGTAAGAAATATTCCTAGTAATTTTATATAAAATTATATTTATTAATTAATTGAACCCCTGAGGACATACATTAGGCCAAGTATTTATTTATTTATTTATTTATTTATTTATTTATTTTTGCGGTACTGGGGATCGAACTCAGGACCCTGCGCTTGCTAGGCAAGCGCTTATTCCACTGAGCTACATCCCCAGCCCCCAGGCCAAGTATTTAGAGTGTGTTCTCCAGAACTTTGAAATATGTCAGCTTTCCTCTAGCACGTGATTTTGTAAAAAGATTTCTTGTGAAATTCAAATGGTTATTTCCTTTTTTAGGCATTACTTGTCATTACTTTGTAGAGAATATGTAAATCTCAATTTATCTTTGACAGGTACAAATTTTCTATATTATATTTGTGGGTGACATTTCCTCAAGTACAGCATATTCTGAAAGGTATGCCTTACCGAATGTGACTAGAAATATACATCATCCTTTAATTGGTCAGAGGAGAAGAAAACACACAATCATCATCATTAATGACACTACACATGACATGTTTTTATATTTTTATCATAAAAGATAAGCAGAAAGTGATTCTCTGAAAATAATTCTTTTTTGCTGTTTTAAAGAGTAATAAAAAAGAACAATAGCAAAAATACCAACAACATAGACAAAAACAAAACAAAGCAAAATCAATAAAAATGATACAGAGTTTCAGAACAATATGATAGGGATTAACAGCGGTTGTTATACTACATATTGTTATCTTCGGTGAAGTTGCTCAGATTGCCAGATGTAAGAATGCAAGATGGATGAAACCGTTAACAAGAATAAGAACTAAAAAACAAACAACTGGAATGAGGGAAAGGAGAAAAAGAAAGAAAGAAGGGAATATATATTTACGTGGACAACTGGGATAGCTGTAACTGCTGATGTCCAATGGTTTACTGAAAGGAACGGCTAATGGTTAATTTTTTCTTTTTGACCAATTTTGCATGATTATATCTGATAATCTAAACAACTAATTTGAAGACAATGATATGCAATATAATATCCATTGGTGAATTTCTGTGAAAATAATTCTGTGAAGATTTTACCTCACAGCAGATATAAACCTAGGCTTTTTGATAAAACACCAAGAAACTCTCCAATTACCTAATTTTCTGAATGTTCAAGCCATTTTATTATGTAGTCAACACCAAAAACTGTTAGAAGTAATTGGAAGGAAGAAGTGAAATAATCATTACAAATAATTATATGTAAGAGGCATGGTTTTATATCTGTAAAAGAAATCAATCTTAGTCTGTGGGTTGTCCCCGCAGACTGGTTTGGGTCCCCAGGAGCACCTCGCTGGGGTGGAGCCTGTAGGTGATCAGGGGTGACCCCGAGAACTCAACCGGGCACCCAGCAACGCCTTGTTGGGGTAGAGCCTAGCGGTCCGCAGGGGCAACCTGGAGGACCAAATCGGGTCCTCGGGAGCGTCTCGCAAGGGCAGAGCCCAGCGGTCTGCAGGGTCGACCTTGTGGACTTGACTGGACCCTGGGAGCGCCTCCTTGAGGTGGGGCCGGGCAGACCGTGGGGGTGAGCCCACGGACTGGACTAGACCCCCGAGGGCCTTGCAGGCTTATCGATGGAGTATGACAATAGTGTGTTTGGTTCCCTGCCTATGTACGGTCTTTGAGGATGGGTGTGCTTTTCCACCTAGTGCCATAGTAATTTGAGTGCACCCATGTTTGTTACAGCATAATTTGAAGCAGCCATGTGCCTTCCCAATGTGAGAGCCTGAGGGAGTAAATAAACTAAAAAGTACAGTTACTGTCAGAAGGAAGATGATTGATTGGGTGGGAGAACAATGGAGATGAGGGTGGAGAAAACTGTTTGATTAATCCAATGTGCCATCATCTCTATAACTGAGTAACAAGAGTGAAGACGTCATTTTGTAATACAGCATCCATCGTTAATTCCCCAATGTCTGCTCTATAATTCTGTTTCCTTTATCATTTATGCGTTATACTGATTTATAGCTAAGGAATGCAAAGATAACACAATGTAATACAACAGTCATTGTTAATCCCCTACTATCTTCTGTATAACTGTGTATTTCCTTCATTGTGTTTGAGACAACTGAGTAACAAATGTGAAGATGATGCTATGTAAAACAGCATTCATTGTCAATCCCTTACTACCTTCCCCGTAATTTGTGTATTTCCTTATTGTTTTTATGGTTTTTTAGTATATATTTTTATCTTTAAAATAAAAGAAATCGATCTTAGAATGCAAAGCGTTTTTGATAGCTCAGTAAAGCTGTTGCTCTCTAGTGAAAACACCCCAAATTATTATTTTGTACACATGATTATCTGATAACAAATATCACTGAAAAATTAATAACATTAAAAATAAGTGGTAAAATTGCATATTCTTTTACATGTTCTTCCCACCAAATTCTAACTCTAGCTGTGATCAGCTTCCTGGTAAAATTTCATCTGAATTTTAGGGACAGCCTCCTTTTGCTAGCAGTTATTTCTCTAGCTCTTTGCAGACCTTTTCATCCAATGATGGATAATTCTTAACATTAAATATATATGATTACTAAAAACATGCACAATATATGGGTTACCTTCCACCTAGATATTATTGTCCTCTTTTTAATGGTTTCCTGTTACAAATGACTAGTTTTTATTTTATAAAATACAGTGCTAAACCGAATGTCTCCAAATGTTCACAATATAATTTGTCAATAAATTAATTAATAAACTACAAAAAGGTGATAAAAAATCTACACTATATATAAACTTGGCTGTTTGAAGGGACTTCTTTGTGAAAATAAACTCAAATAAAGAATTTCTCATTTCTAAAAACAAGGATTCTATCTTACAGAAAGTGTAACAGCACAGAACCCAGAATGCATACTACATTTCCATCTGTTTCTTACATCTCTGAAACCCAATTTATTCTCAAATTTTGACTAATCTTCTTCATTCATTTAATTTTATCTCTTTCTCCCAAAATATCAATACTAATAACATATAAATATGACAGAATTTTGTGTTAATTATATGTTGAATACTGCTAAATTACTCTTAATTTCCATTCTTATCAAAGCCTTTGCTTTTTATTCAAGTTATATGTGGTCTTGTGATGACACAAAGTATATCAAAATACCAATTCCCAGTGCAACACTCTGTAAAATCCTCATAGGCATGATTGCTATTCTAGTGCATTACACTCTAAATACACCACTGTACATGCCTGATAAACACAATGGACAATAAAGTATGTTCCAAATGTGAACTAACAATTGCTTAGAAGGGTAAAATATTTTAAGAATTTTTTCTCAGTTTGAAAGTAATGCAGTTCAGAAATTAGGACAAGACAACCTCATGTTTCTGAAGAACATTTTTTAATTCATAAATTGGGTTTTATATTTTAAAGTATAAATTCAGTGTATTTGATTTCAGACACTTTTATTCTTCATCTATCATTTGTTATTTTAGATGCATCTGTATTAAAATTATTTTATATAAAAAATTACAAGCTTCAGTTTTAACTGTCGGGTTCACATGCATCTGTACACACACATTTTATATACCACAATCATGCATTTTAACTTGGGATGGGCTAATAATTGTCAAAAAGATGACAATACTTGTTAGTATAAAGACTTCTAAACTTTACTTGGCCTATGGTGATCTGTTGCTCTATGTATTGATATGTAAATTTGTATATGCTATTGTCAGATACTACTAATATTATAATCTTCTTGAATCTTGATAGTCCTAAACATACATTCATAAACTAACCAATGTTACATGCACCAGAGGAATATTTGGAAAGTACAGAGATACAAGTAAAACCTTTTGTGACCCTGTTTTGCTCTAGAATATGTAAAATCATCCTTGAAGTGTTTTAGGACCTTGAGAGTTGGACATTCTTGCACCTGTTCCTCAGCCACCACAGCACTGAAAGAGAAGCCCGCCTCAGTTTACTGTTTCCCAGAATTAGAACAACTGAATGTGAAGAGGAAAATGCCACTGTCATACAGTAGTCCAGCGAAACAATCAGGTCATCATCCAGAAAGTCAATGCGTGAAATCTGCGTGATGAGAACAAGTAAGAACACAGTATAAAGTAGGACAAAGGACATCCCTATATGCATGGCTTTTATGTGGGCCACGGTCCTGGCATCTCTGAATCCTTTGGCATTCTGCTTCATCTTCTTCAGATGCTTGCACAGGGACAAGATGAGCAGAATGCAAGCTGTCAAAGACAGAACGTAGGGTAGAAGTGCAAACATGGAGTTGGTGAATAAAAAAAGCTTGGAAGGCCGTGTAGAGTTCCTCAGACTGTAACTGGAAGATATGTTTATTTTAGATCCATCAATACAAATATAAACTGGCATGGATATAACTATGATATTTAAAAACAAGACAAACAGAGATATCAGCAGTGTCGTTGAAACCACTTTTTTAGCTCTCCACTTCAGGTAAAGAAAAATAGAGTTAGTAAGATAGGCTACCTTGAGAAAATAGAAGATGCTGAGGCACGTAGCAAGCCATAGGCTAAAATGATTGGCCACTATCCAGACAATATTATTCATTCTTAACATCCTTTCAGTCATCGGTATATCTGAGTAAGTCATAAATGCCAATTTATTTATGACTGCTGAGCAGAACAGACCGATTCTGGAGATGGCCAAGGCTGTGAGTATTTCATCAACTGGAGACATCTTCCTTCTCTTGACACAGTCCATGCAGTTTACCAGTGCTATGAAGCCATTTACTACATTTCCAGTTATGAATTCTATACTTAAAAAGATAAACATGCTCCTCATCGTACTATTCATTGTCTGTAAGAGAATGCAATAATTTCAAATGTCACTTCTAAACTGTTTACAGCATTCATTGCATATGCTACATGAATTTAATTATTGAAGATTCAAAAGTATTCTCTCTTTACAAGCTCATGTAAGCAAAGCAAAACGTGGAAACATGAAGATTTTCTAATGACTACATTCATACTTTTTGAAAATCTTGCATTTTTCTACACAGCTCAGATGAACTTCATCCAGATACATTGTGCCTTACAGTCACCTGGAAGGTTTTGTAGTTTATGACATAGGGCATACTGAACTCTCATGGACTAGCATACAAAAATATATTTACCGTATTTGCGGATTTTAATTTTTTGTAGTCTACATCTTTCTGCCTACCACCACAAATTAGAAGCAAATACTAATTCCAAAGTATATGGTAGTCAAGAAGAATATGAACTGGTTTAGGGAACTTTCTTAATATTGAAAAGTTATAAAAATGTCCATGTTAGGTAAATGTAAGAGCTTAAGCAAATCCTGGCTAAGTCTTACACAAAGCGTCAGAACTGACTAATAATCTCACAGGGGTCACTATTACTACATTGTGATGTACTAAGAATAACAGTACTTTAACACTGTACTTTTTACTGGTGCTTGCAGAAATAAATACAGGTATATAGGGACCTTCATTTGAATACTTTGTCCTTCTTCTTTCACTCTAATAATTCAGATTCTTCAGTGACTCAATATGTGTTATGGCTCTGACTAATAGTTAATATATTTATATTAGTTAAGACATTATTTTCAAAAGGTTTCCAAGTTAATAATATACACTATTAATTATAAATACTCAATAATGTTTGGGGTTTCTCTGTGCACGTGAAGTGAGAATTTCTATGTGGTTCCCTAAAGCAGTCACTAAGTGCTTGAATTCATCCTCACAACAAGAACCTTCCTTATGCTCTACCTCGCTCCCAGTATTGGGTATTCTTCCATTCTTCCTAAGATATTCAAATTTTATCCATTTCTCACCAGTTTGCTCCATGATCACCACTATAGGGACCAAGATAAAGGCCAAGAATATTGCTGGGTAATACGGGTGAATAAGCCCCATTCTTCTTCCATAAAATATAGGGAAGGAGTTCAGGAAAGAAATAGAGCAAATGTTACCATGGATCAGGAAAGATACGTGTCACACACTTCATAGGCGATTGAGAAGATCATGGGATGTACCCTGGAAAGGGAAATAGCACCCTTAACACACTGACGATAGGTAGGCAAGAAAGTGAATCCTACCTATTTTTAAATTTTTCACAAATGCATCACATTTAGAGCAGAAATATACTGAAAATCAAAAATAAGCCCGTCTGAGTAAATTTCAAGTTGAAAGTAAGCATAGAAGCAGCGACATGCCATCAGTGTAGAGGTAAGAAGCCCCTGTGTTATCTTTCTGCTGCTGTGATCATCTGAGACAATCAAAAGGAGGAAATAGTTATTTGTCTTACGGTTTCAGGTGCTTCAGTCCAGGACGAACTGGATCCACCTTTTGTGTGATGTCGAATGTCTGGTGGATAAAAGTTGCTTACCTCATGAGGCCACAAAACAAAAAAAGGAACTGGATGGGGACTCAATATCCTCGTTTGGGACCCACCTCCAGTAACCTGACTACCTGCTCTCTCTGAATTCACTGTCCTACCACAGACTAGGGACTACACCTTCAATACATGGTCTCTACCTTCTCCCCATCCAGGTAACAAAGATGAATAGAGCATAAACCAAGCTCTGGACAGAAGACAAAGATAAATGCAAATCACCCTGGGTGTGGCTGTGTGGAGTGAGACCTGGAATTGGAGCTTCATATGCTTTTAAGACACAAGGTCCCTTGTCCTGATGACGGCTATGCTAACCCCTGAGGAGCTCTTCCTAGTCCCACCACTGTACCTTGTACTGTGGATTTGAAACATATTAGGTTTGTTCTTGAACAAGAGCTCTCAGAAAAAGAAAATCTTTTCCAGGCAAGATGATGTGTGGCAGGAGGGATAAAGGGATATATTTTATACTCAGAAGTCAGTGATTGATGGGGTAAGTGCCAGTGCTGTTTTCAGTACCGCTATCACATGAAGCTGTATAAAAAAGACTGGATTTGATTTTTATCATTCATGGCAAATTTTATATACTGACTGTTGGGTACCACAAAGTATAAATTGAGTCTAGAGAATGTTTGAGGCTGCCCTTGCTCTGCCTTGCAGGCCCATTTGGAATGTATGAAACCTGTTTTCTCCTCACCTATGCTAAGATCTTGATGATCAAGGAGGCTGTGGCACCCATGGGGCAGGATGGGATCTGCTGAGGACAATATAGGGCGGGCGCCAGTACCCAAGTATGAGAAAGCATCTAAACTTGGTTCTTTTATGATGATACATTTGCTCATCCCACTTCTACTTTGATGCTGCTCCAGGAAAAGCTCCCTGTTCTGCCCCCTGCACTTCTCACTAGAAAAGAAATACAAGCTGGGCAACAAAAGAGTCTATGTCTTTGCCCACACTGAGGCACTGACTCCCAGCCCCCTTTCTATGCATTATGAAATTTGTTTCATTTTTTATTCATCATACCCCTCATACAGGCAGTTGGAAATCTTGGCCAGGTCCCTGGCAACTGACTATACCAGATAAAAGTTATAAAAGTAGTTAATGATGCACAATTTCAACTATGTATCTCTTTACATAGATCTTTGTATCTGTAATGATAAGCATGTCTCATCAATTTATCAGTACTTGTATATTTATTATAAAAATAAATTATGAATTACCATTATCATAATTTAAGAGATTGAAAACTCATTCAAGGTCTTTATTTCTCTCTAAATTCTTTGTGGTGTTACTTTGTTTTTTTTTGTTTGTTTGTTTTTTTGGTTTTTTTTTGGTACCAAGACTCAAACTCAGGACCTTGCACTTGCCAGATAGGCACTCGTGCCGCTGGGCTATATCCTGGCCCCTTGTGTTCATTTGAAATGTATATTTCCCACTTAGAGCAATGTCTTACAATGTGAAACACATACATACATAGACTTGAATCAGTGATTTTACTCATCTCTATTAAACATTCATCTCAGTATTCTAATGTTCCCCAAAAGCATACAGTGTGAAAACACCAGTAGGGAAAATCAAAAGAATTGAGAAAATGGGCAGAAATGTGATGCTCAGTGAACTCGAATAGAAACCAGAAGAGGGCAGTGTCCTGGAAAGAAACTAAGTTTTGTTCATGATGTTGAAAGGGCCTAGAATGAAGAATGAGCATTGACAAGAGCCTTACTAGTTGCCTTGGAAAGATTGGATTCAACAAAGTGGTGAGAGAAATAGCCTTATAGTGTGGCTTCATAAGACCGCTGGAAGCGGTCTCCTTAAAGCTTTGTACTCTGAAAAGTACTATGAACCAAGAGCAAAAGTGTCCTTAAAAGTTCCATCCTGAGGTAAGCCTTTGAATGGAAAAATTTAAGGCCCCCTCCCAGTTGCCAGCACTGAGCCAATTCAGTGAACGAGAATCATGTGACCAAGGGAAGTATAAGTACTCTTAATAAAGAAGTGTAAATGCTGTACAAGAATATTCAGGTTGAGTTCATGTGGTGCTTCCCACAGACCTGTAGCCATTTACCTTAAAGATAAAAGTACGGAGTAGAAAGCACATATCTACTCTGAGACTTTTCAGCATTGACGTCTGAATTGACTCAAGTATCCAAGGATCCTAAGAACATAATCAGAGACTGCCACAGGGGCAAATATAAACAAACTCATGGGTTCTTAATCTCTTACTCATTAAAAATATGATTTATGTTTTCATCTGAGGCAGCCAAGGACTTCAAAGCCAGTTTTGGTAAAATCTGCAACTCTTCACTGAGGCTTACAGGTAGATTAAAATAGGTAACAAAAGAAAAACTTTCAAAGTGTGCAACCATGGCTGTATAGAGGATGAGGAAGATTACTTAGAAATGAGCACAGAGAACTCAGAGAGGCTGCCTCTTGGGCATAGGAGAGCCTCAGGGAAAGCGCAACCAGATGAGATCTCTGCAGTTATTTGTAACTGAAGGACATGAGCACAAAGGTGTAGAGGAAAAGCATTTTGTCCTGTACTGTAGAAGTTTGGGGGACGGGCCTGGAATGGGACGGTTTGAGATGTGGCACAAGTGAACCTCGGTAGTTTTATCAGGTCAGAGAGGCCACACTGCCACAGCAAACACCTTTGAAAGTAACTTGCTCTTGACTCTGCCGGCTATTGTCTGGCAGAGTCCGGTCTAAACTCTCACCATATATTCCAGGAGCACTGGAGCGGTTGTCCCTCAAGGTCCCTTCCTTAATGCTCTCAGTTCAAAGCAATTCAATCACTGCTTTGGCCAGCTTCTCTCCACAAAAAATTAAATGTGCCATTAATTATTTTTATTTTTTATCACTTTAAGACTTTCAGCAGACGTACAGCATGTTAATAATTTAGGAACAATTGACAGAGTAAGATAATTAGCCCTATGTATACCTTGTCTGTCTTGCTCCCCTTTAAGACTGAGAACAGCATGATGAGAGGAGCTAAATAAATGTTCAGGATTGACAGCAGTATTTAATTACCAGCTTTTATAGTGTCCGGTGGGGCTGGGGATATAGCTCAGTGGAATAAGTGCCTGCCTAGCAAGCGCAGGGTCCTGAGTTCGATCCCCAGTACCGCCAAATAAAATGAAAAATAAAATAAAATATAGTGTCCGGTTCGAGGCCCTCATCTTAGAGCAATGCTTACATCTCCGTCCGTAAACCCGTGACCACCTGGTTTCCAGCAAAAGCAGAACCGAACGTGACTAAGGCATCCTCAGACAGAAATAAGCATACTATGAGAAATGAATTACCTCTTTTATCACAAAGATTCTTATTTGTCTATAGAAAACACAAATGAAATAATGACCAGCTATGTCTTGGGCCACCTCAGCTCACCCTTCGGGGTTGGCCTCCTACATCTATGGGTGGTCCAGTCTGATATTCTTCATTACATTGTTGCCCCTCACTTCACTTCCTCAAGCTGTAGTTCTTTTCCTATTTTTGCTTATTCTTTGTAAAAGGTTGGCTTCATCTTTATCAGCTCCTCAAGCTCAAGTTCACTAACATATTCCCTTTCTTCGAAGTTAGAGCCTTCTTATGCCTGAAAATACATTGTTTAATTTTAATCTCCATTATCACTACAGCAAGGGTCCTTGCTAGCCAATGATGCTAAGAGACCTTGTGGTTCATTGCATGGAATGAGAATTGTGAATCCCAAATGATCCCTAAACCCTCATTTATGTACATCTCAAGATGAGTTTATCTGGTTTGTAGCTTATTAATTAATCCTGAATGTATAATGGAAATTCAAAAGTTGCACAGATGGTAAAGCTCTCACATTGCTCAGACACCATTATAGTATGGAAAGTTGTTATAAATGGGATCAAAATCAACCCTCTAAAACTCTCCAGTCCTAGTAGACAATGAACAAGATATGACCTAATTTTCCAAGGAAAAAAATTGTATATGGCCACCGCAAAGACCTTAAAAATTAAAAGTATTCCTCCATCTCATATCACTATTAAACCAACATGTCTAGACTCTGTCATAGCCTGATGGAATATAGGATGAACACACATGACTATAAATTTACATACTCTGGTAGAAGCTCCCTAAGATGTAGTGTATTAACTAAACAGAATATCGCCTCTGGGATTTTTTATATGGCTATCATTTAGGGAAAGTTTTCAAATGGATGTTCACTTTTCAAGAAAAACAAAAAAAAATTAAGAATTTCTAAGCATAACAATATGCTTTACTGTTTCAATCCAAGGCACGTTACTTGTACTCTCAGTTTCTTTTATTGATGTGTTTGGTTTCTTTATGCTTGGACTTGAACCCATATTCTCACATATGCTAAGTGTGTACAAAAGTATATACCATCTTTAGTCCCTGATTACAGTTTAACTGGCATTTTGCAAAACATTATGTTAATTGGGGATATTAAAGATATCATAATAAATGTTAACTATAAACAAAAAGCAGAAAGTCCCTAAAGTAACATACTATAAAATGAAACAGTAGTAACATTATGAGAGGAAGAGAGAGAAACATAAAAATTCAGGACTTATAACATGATAGATGTTTTCAAGACTCCACTGAAAAGCCAAATGTGCAATCATACATAAATGAAAGCACATGTTTTCCTATCTTATATATTTGTCACTAAAAAGTACCACAATATTTGCTGGCCCTCCCCAGGCTTTCAAGGCAATGAGCACCAAATTTGAGGATAGTTCTACAAACCATTTCTAGAGTTTCCCTAAAGACTGTTGGTTTCAAATGGAAACAGAGAGTTCTATGAAGTGTGTTTTCTGATATGCAAGCTACTCTGTCATCATGCAGATATTTCAAAAAGTTCAGATCTTAATCTTAGCATTACTCCGTGAATCAATCCTGGAATTATATCCTTAACTCTCCAGTATGACAACTCCAGACATAGCCATCTCTGAAAAGCTCCACATATAACCACATGAAGCTTGGTGGAGGGACACCTAGACATAGCCATAACACCACCCTACTATAAGAGAATATGTTCTTCTCAGTAGCACATGAAATTTATTCCAAAGTAGGACACGTACTAGAACATAAAACCTACTTAAATAAATACAAAAGATTTGGAATTATCTCAATCATATTATGATATAATAGTTCACTGAAACTAGAAATCAATGACCAAAAACATCACAAATATGTGCAAAGACCTGGCCATTAAATGAAACACTTTTGAATAACCAATGTATCATGGAAGCAATGAGGGAGGAACCTAAGTATTTCCTAAAACCAAATAATAATGCCAGTACAACATACCAGGACATATGGGACACAACAAAGCAGATCAAAGAAGGAAGTTTATTGTTGTTTTTTACCATATTAGAAAAACAGAGTTCCCTACATAAAATCAAAGTATGCACCCCAAGGTCCAACAAAGACAAGAAACATGCAAACACAAACTAGCATTAGGAAGGTTATTACAATGGTTAGAGAGGGAGCTAATAAAGTCAAGAGTAAAAACACAACAAAAAGAATCTATGAAACAAAGATGTGATTCTTAGAAAGAATGATCAAAACATACAATTTAATGTCTAATTTACCAAAGAAACAAAAAACCATTTAAATTCAACTAGAAATGAAAAAGGCAAAATAAAAAAGGCACCAAGAAAATTTTATTAACATCTACCTTGAAACCTGATAGTCCTATAAAAATGGAGGATCTAAAAGAAATGGACAGATCCCTAGAAACATAGGAATCAACAAAACTGAACATTTCTGATATAAAATCCTTGAAAAATCCAATAACAACAGTGAAATTGAGGCAATAACAAAAACCATACCAAATGATAAAAGAAGAAGACCAAATCCTGGAATGTAACATTACCTTGATTCCAAAACCATGCAAGAAGAACTTAGTAGACTACTAGTTTTTAATAAGTGTAGATGCAAAAATAATCACTAGCATACTAGCAAATACAGCGCAACAAATCATTGTAAAGGCCCTATATCATAAACAAATTAGGTTTATTCTAGGAGTGCAAGGATAGTTCAACACACATGAATCAGTAAACAGAACACATCACATAAACAGAAGCAAAAACAAAATTCACATAATCATCTCAAGAGATGTAGAAAAAGTATTTGACAAACCTCAAAGTCCATTCTTCCTAGGTATATACTTGTTTCAATCTGATTTTTAAAAAGATTATGGTAAACCTATCCTTCATATTGTGTTAAATGGGCAGAGCTGAAAGCCTTTTGTCTAATATTATGAATAAGACAAGAATGTCCACTATCACAACTCTTGTGCAATACAATACTCAAAACATTAGGCAAAGCAATGACACAAGAAAAAGCAGTAACAGACTACTGATAGAGAAGATATTTTGCTAGTTATGTTTCAACCAAACTAGTATATAGAATGTTAAAAAGTGCATTGGTGAATTCCTACCATCTTGTTTAGTGAAATTCTGTATTGTTTCTAATGTTTCTTTTTCTATATTTATTAAACACACAAGCATAAATATTACATGGTTTCAGTTACAGAAATAACACAAAGTATAAAAAAATTTGAAAAGCAAAAGAAAAATTGCATAATAAGAATCAGTGAAATGGATCTTTTACAAATGACCAAAGGATCTAGAGATGGAGGATGGAAAGTAAACATAATTAAGATGCAGCAGTCCAGCAGCAGTGGAGTCAGAAGGAGTGGCCCAGCAGCCTCAGTGCTGGTGGGAGTGGCTTGCTGGCCAAGCAGAGGGATGCTGTTTCCTGAGAGGCCCAGCAGAGCCAGCAGTTGTTTTCTTACCTTTATTTTGGTTTATTCTAGTTGTCTTCTTTCTCCCTTTCTCCAGCTATCTCTTGATTTCAGGATACTTTCATGTGAATGAATATTATCTCTTCTCTTTCTGGGTTACTTCAATATTCTTTTGTTTTGTCTTTCATTCTTCCTTTGTTGCACTTTCTCCAGTTTCCCAAACCTTGGGTGATCACTGTTAGCCTTGTAAACTGGCTTTTTCCATGTTTCTCCTCATTAATCTCTGTTTTGGCCCTTATCCCTCTAAAATACCACCCAAACTGGGTAAAATCCACCTATCAATGGGAAACTCACTGCATACAAGTCCCTGGGATATGCTGGATTTCATTATATAACTGTAGAGCATGCTTCTATGGTTAAAGGTACCAGGTAATTGTACTGCTTTATCCAGATGTCACAGATGTTGTAAAGAGTTTTTCTCCCTTGTCTGGCAACTTTGATTTTCTAGGGTCATAACCACTACCATAGCCAAGTAACAAAGAACAGGGTGCAGAGCCAAACAGATAGCAACCTCTCATCCTTAATAAATTGGGAATGTAAGTTGCCGAGATAGACACAACGACCCAGAACCACCTACACCTAAAAAACTTCTCTAAGGAATAGACATTTGCTAGAGAAAATTCAATACTATTGATAAAGCTATCTACCATCAAATATCTACAAACCAAAACATAAAATAAAACATAATAGAAAATAGAATAAGACAGCAGCAAAATTCAACCCAGAAAGAAAGGGAAAAGGAACAAAAGATAAAATAAGGATAAAATGGAAACAAAGTTTCATAAATGAGAAGGGCAAGAAGGGTTGAAGGTAGGGTAGTGGATTGTCAAAAAAGAGGAATAAAGATGTAACATATATAGGCACAAATTACCTATTATAAATAAAATAATTACATATATTTAAATTGTACCAACAAACTTAATTAAAAACAGATCAGGATCAGAAGATTTCTCCTGGGAAGAATTGCATTAGCTGTTGGACTCCAGATGGTGTGTGTCACATATGAGCACAAAATTTGTCTGCATTTTGCAGGTGTCAAGAAATTTTCTGAGATGAATATTAGGGGTGCTGGACTAATTAATTTTACAGAAGAAATTTCAAGGCAGCCTAATGCTGAGGTAGAGGCATGGCTACTGTTGGGGGCTTAAAGCCATTTTTTTATGCGAATCAACAGCAAAGAACCCAGTAGAAGGCATTAACATGCTTTTAGTTTGGCCAGAATGGAAGCTCCTGTAAAGTTGCAGATTCCAAAGATGGAACAGAGGAGAATATTACTGCTGATAAGGAAAAGGAGAACAGAAAATAAGGCCTGAGGGTATCACAATACCTACTTCTCAATACCTAAATGGACTCCCGCCTTTGCAGACTCAAAATTGCAAAGATGAAAGACTTTGCTTTGAGAAGAGAGTCTAAGAACACCATGCCCCAGAATGGTCGTGGCCAAAGGATTTGTTCCTTAGGAATGGATTCAGATTTCTCATCAATCCAGCATCTCAGGCCCTACAGCCAAAAGAGAAGGAAGCCTGGCTATTACTCCAGCTGGCAGCAGACCTTGGCATTATCCATGTAGTGCTGGTTTTAGGTCCAAGCAAAATGCAAGAGGTATGTGGTCAGGAAAGGTTTTACTAAGCTCTTAGAAGAAAGTGTGGGATACCAGGCTGTGTGCCCTGGGAGGGCAGTGTGTGAAACTCTGAGCATTAACTTGAAGGTGCAGAAGATTGGGAAAGCCAGGAGCATGGATCATGTGAAGAAAGATGCAAGAAGTTAGCAAAACTGGCCAAAGAGAGAATCTATGGGAGACACATACACTAGAAGTTCCATTGGGATAAAGTAACCAAAACCCTTTGGAGTTCACCACTTGCCACAGATTTCCTTTTCCAACTGGACATGGAACAACAGGAGACAATGTTTCCTGGATTTGGGCCTTGCTTTGTTCCCATTCCTGCCTTTTCCCCTTTATACCTTTTGGAATGGAAATGTCTATTGTGCCGCTGCGTGTTGGAAGTGTTTAACTTTTTTTCATTTGTACGTGGGGCTCCCAGCTAAAAGTTTGCCTTAAATCTCAGAGGAGACTTTAGACGTGGACTTTTAGGCCATGCTGAAACTGTTAGAACTTTGACAACTTTTAGAGATGGACTAAATTCCTTTCATAGAAAGGATGTACATGGGTCCTTGAGAGGGAAAGGGGTGGAATATTATGGCTTGTGTTTAGATTTTCCCCCAAAGTTTCATGTGGTCATAGGCGGGGCTTTTCAGAGGTGGCTGAATCTAGAGTACATGATGATGGGATCAAAGGTGTGTGATTACTAAATTAGTCCCCTGATTTGTTTGACATAGTTCTGGGTGGGATAAAGGGTGCCCTGTGCTGTTTGTAAGTGCTCCCCACCTTAATGTCTAGTAGCCTGGATAAAAATATAAGGAACAGAGAATTGGCTTGTATTGTCACTTGTGGCTTGCTCCTTGCTTCCTTTTGCCTATGAATTATTTCTCCTCTGCAATGACCTTCTGCCGTGTTACACTGCCTTATAGCCAGCCAACTATGAACTAAAATCTCTACAAAGTATGAGCCAGTTAAACCTTTCCTCCTTTAACTTTGAGTGTCAGGTATTTTTCTCTCAGACATGAGAAAAGTAACCAGGACAGCAATCCAGGTGCTAATGGTTGGTTATCGTCAGGGCAATAAAAAAATACTTGTTCACTATATATCCCTGGATGAATAACAATTTAACCCTTCCAAAGCAAAGCAAATGTAGAGATGTGAAAAGCAGAGACAATTTGGTAACCAGAGGACACATTTTGTCGCTTAACATAATGCGCTTTACCAGTACTGTATGAAAACATAATTCCAAAAACACGTTCTGTCATTACTTGGATTTGTAGTGGTGAATTTCAGTTAGAGAAAAATCCAACCCTCATACTGTGTGTTCTGGAGTTTATAACCTCATTCTGATTGCTTTATCTCTTCACATGAAGTTTTTCTAGCACCTGTGTAGAGAGCCATTCCCAGTCCTTGTCTCCATCAGGAAGTTTATATTTGTAATCTCATGGAAAAGTTATTGGAATCCTAGTGTGTTAATTCCAATCTACCACTTCCTGTGCCACCCAAGGCGAGAATAAATACCTGAAGGCATATTTGTAGTTGTGGGGGAACCAAGGGGTTCCTAAATTCAGTTAGTAAAGTGGTTTCTCAGAAGACCTTGACCCAGGGCCAAACCCAAGCTTTACTAATTTATGAAGAACAGAGTCCCTTGAGGATGAGTGGCTATGAGAAGGACAGGAAGTATGTGGGTGCTATGTGCTGGGCTCTGTAGAAGGCCTGAAATCCGCTCTTCAGCATGCGAAGGACATGCAGACAGAGTAATCTGCATGACACAATTGAAGTAGTAGCTAATGTTTTGGGGTCGGTGCTTCAGCTCTGATGTGTAATCTTTTCTGCCCTGGGAAGTCACAGCTTCTAATCTCTAGCCTCAGTCCCAGCTAACGTCCTGCCCCAACTCACACATTTTTTGGGGCATCTACGGGTATAAGGCAACACTGCCCTCTCACCTTGCTTCAAAGTCTACACATCAGCCCTTTTTCTGGTCCAATTTGCTTTGCTTAAAGCCAGTTGAAGGGATAAGGAAAAGTCCTAGCCATCTATGTACTTATGTATACATGGATAGGGCCAGGTTTAGCCTAAATGGAGATTATTGCTCTTCTTTCAAACATAGTCATCCCGACAGTCCTCCACACCTGGATTCTGGTTATGCTATGAAATGCCTATTTTCTTTTACATTCTGTGACTAATGATGAGCATAAAAGCAAAATGTTATGATAATGATGAAGTTAAATGTATTTTATTGGAAAGCACTAATTTTTTTCAAAATGGCATATGCTTCTTAAAGTAATTTTTCCTTCTTATTAAGTATTAGTTGTTAATATATGCTGTTTCTTTTACTAGTCATGTCTAAATTATATCATTGTCTCCTTTCAACCCAGGAAAAGGTCTTTTTATATGTTTTATAAACACTTACATGAGAAACCCTTTCCGATATGTTAGGCAAATCTATTTTAATCAATCCCACTATTAAGGAAGAATTCAATCAGAGTAAAATCAAGTACATTTGAATACACAACGGATTTTATGTATAATTCTAGTAGCTTGCTTTAAACAAAATTTTCAAATTTATTACAACTTATATCAACTCTTATTTTTTCAGCATATCTTACATTTTTATTGTTAAAAATTCAACTAATTTTATTATTCTCTTTTTGCATTATTCTGCCCACTGGCATAACAAAATATCAGAGTTGAACATTGGAATTCCAATATCAAGGGACCATCAAGATTGGATTCTAATCAAGCTTTTCTTGCTGGATTGGATTGGAATCATCTCAAAGGACCTGTTCTCTGTAAGTGCTTACAACTTCCTCTATGCACACAGCTTCTTGGTATGTAGGACACCAGGTCTATTGGGCAAAAGCCTGAAGTTCTGACCTCAGATTCTGACCTCTATCACTAAATTGGTTACGCTCTGAATATTTAGATTACTGAAACAAAACAATCCATAATGGTATCCCAGGAGGCAGTCCAAGGGTACTATTTACAGGGAAGACATATGTGTATGAAACAGCCTGTCAAATTGAACTTCAATTTACCTGTGAGGTCTAGAAATTTCTTACAATACATACAAATTTGAATATAAATATAACATTTCATTAAATATACATACACTAAATGATGAACTGTTGTTTAGAATACCACGACTAACATGCATCATTAATTGGTCAGAGGAAAAGAAAACATATAATCATTGTGAATAACACCACACAGTTGTTACTTTTCTTTTTTTTTTTTTTTTTTTTGCGGTACTGGGGATCGAACTCAGGACCCTGCGCTTGCTAGGCAAGTGCTTATTCCACTGAGCTATATCTCCAGCCCAGTTGTTACTTTTAATCACAAGTTTTATCAGAAAAAAAATCAGAGAATGATTCTCTGAGAATTAATTTTAACAGTATTTCTCTCAAAGTTGAAATCAATAGTATACCAGTGAAACTCTAGAAAATGGCCCATTTACAAAGAGCTAGACATCACAATGATTGCTGAAGATTTTCAATATTGGAGTCATCTCAACACCAAAAAATTCTACAAATATTTAGAAGGAGTATGTCAAATAATCATTATTAATAATTGTATGAAGAAATTATGATTTTATACTTGTGAAAGAAAATAGGCTTCAATGCAAAGCACCTACGATAGTTAAGTCAAGCAGTGGCTTCTAATAACAAACAAATCAAAAATTATTCTACATTCTGTATACATATCAACTAGGTATCAAATATCTTGGGATAAAATCAAGAAAATTTGGTATAAATGCCAGAATTTCATATTCTTTTACATGCTTTATTTTTCTCCACCAGACTCCAGATAAGGTCGTGAGCAACTGTTTCTTACTGATGTTCCACCTGAATGTGGAGGAGACCCTCCCTCTCTGTGGGGGGGATATTACTGTAGCTCTCTGCTGGCATCTTGATCCATTGCTGGATAAGACTTTGAACACCTCAGAATATCAGTCAATTTGTATGGCACATAGTATTACCTATGTGCAGGTACTAAAATCATGCAGGAAGGAATATGGTAATAACTTTCACTTTAATATTACATTTTCTTTTTAGTAGCATTTTATAGATGTCCACTTTGTATTTTATAGCTTATGACTCTCACTGAAATATCTCCAAAAGACATAGAAGAGGCGTTGACAATACGATTTTTAACAATCAATAAATAAATGAAATCCACTAGAAAAGTAAAATATATATGGAATACAAATCTAACAGTTTGAAAGGATTCCTTTGTGAAGATCAGCCTGAGAAAGTAATGCATCGTTTAGAAGAATATACAAGGTTCTCTTGTGCAGAAGATTTAACACACTGAACAGAATATATCATCATGTTTCTCTATCACACATGATAAATCTCATTTCTGCCTATTTTGTACATTCATTTAATTTTTGACATTGCCTTTTATTTCTCTCACACAATACATTAATAACATCTAAATAACACAAAAGTTCTAGTTAATTACATGTTGGCTATTCATTACTTACTTTAAATTGCTAGTTGTATCAATAACCTGCTTTTTTCTGCCCTCAAGATATACAGGTGTGTGATGACAAAGCAATAAGTTCCTGGTGTGATGTTTTATTAAAAGCCTGTCCGCCTGTCCTCCTGTCCGCCTGTCTGCCTGTCCACCTGTCCGCCTGTCCACCTGTCCTCATTGTGTTTGGTGGTTAACAAATATGTGTCATTGTACATACTTGATAACCACACTGAAGAATAAAATTTATTTCAAATATGAATTATAAATTCCTGATAAAGGTGAAATGTTTGAAATCTTAAATTTGAAAGTGTATATATATATATATAAATTGATGTAAAGGAACTTCATGATTCTTGAAAAATTTTCTAATTCATAAAGATATATTTATTTTAAAGGAAGAATCTAGGGTATTCAATTCATAAAGCTTATATTTTATTACACATTTTCATTGGTATTTAAGCATATCTTGCACATTAATACCTTATTTTATGTGTATAAAATTATTTCTACTTTTAGTATCTATGTCTCACATGTATGCATACATATGTATCTTATGTATTATAAAATTCTCATTTTATTAAATACAAAACAGGTTAGCAACTGACAGAAAATTCACATTGTCTACAGGATTGCTAACAGTCATACTACTGTTTTCTATTGCTTTACTGAAAGGAACAGTTAACAATGACCTGTTTCATCAATATTGCATGTCTCTATTTGTTTTCCTGAGAAACACTTTGAAGATACCAATATGTTTTACAACAACCATTGCTAATTTCCTACCACTGTGTCTGTAACTCTGTATTGTTTGTATTGCTCTTATGTTATTTTGTAAATGGATGCCTGTTTGTTAATATGTTTTCTTCCTTTATTTTTAAAATAAAAAAGAAAATTCACATTCTCTGTTCATATAAATATTTCTTACATTTAAGTTGTAGATTAACATTTCTTCTGCAATAATTTGGGTATACAGTGTCAATCCAGCGCCCATCAAGATTTTCTAATGATGGCATGATCTCATGTTTAGTACTGTGATAGTCATTAAGACCATTTTACAAATGTTTTTCAGTATATATTATAGAATATTAAATGTAAGTATTCAATAGATTTAAACTATTTCATCTCTGGCTATGGAAATAAGTGCAAATCTCATTGTTGTCCCATGAATCAGACACAGGTAAATCACTTCAACACAGTAAGACTTCTTCTCTGTCTCTCTTTGCTTAGCGGAACACATTTCCCAGTCAGCAGCACAATCTTTCAGATTTTGTTTACCTTCCCTCACCTCCCAGCAACGTCTGCTCCATGACCCTCACCCCAGGTACTAAGGCAGATGAAAAATGATACCCTGCCTGAGCACCACGGAGAATAAGCAGAACAAAAATTTTTCTCCTCAGTAACTGAGGAGTAAATAAGATACCTATGAAACATATTCACCTACAAATGCCAGAAAATCAGGAAATATGTATCACAAACCTCAGAGATGGCAGAGAAGGGCGTGCATAGGGCTGACCGCACCACCTCCTGAACCTATACTAAACAATGAAAGTGAATCCAATACATCTTAAAAATTATCACACACGACCTACATTTAAGGGAAGGATATATGGAGAGAGCTAATAGGACATCGTGGGTGAATTTAAAGGAAATTCTTTGAACAATAGAGAGACAAACATATCACCAGCACCATTGCTGATGGAATGAGAGTATAATTACCTCCCCAGCTGATAGGTTTTCTTTTGTTACTGGGTTTGAACACAGAGCCTTTCACTGCACTATATCTCCAGCCCCACTCCCAATTTATTCTGAGACAGATCTCCCTAAAATGCTGATTTACCTAGACTAGATTGACTTGCAGTCCTGCCTCTGCCTTCCAGAGTGATGGGATTATAGCTGTGCACCATCATACCGGGCTTGGAATATTATTATTAGTTTTATTATTTAAAGTATTATTTACTTGTGGTAATAAGGGCATATACTCAGTATACAGTCAACTCATTAACACTTATTAATGTCTGTTTTTGTGAAAGTTAATATTTTTTAAATGAGTATATAACAGTGGTTGATGTAGTATCCTATGCTTGTCCATTAGATTAAATTTATTAAATGTGCTATTCATATTTTTATAATTACTAATTCTACTTCATGTATTAGTTTGTGAAATATTTATAAATTTTAAAGTACATATATAGTATATATATATATATATGAATCCAGTATTTGTCTATTTTTTTTACTTTTATTAGTACATATTTGACATGCATAATGCTTACATTCACTATAGGAAATTGATACATGTACATAAAATACTTCAATTTATTTTTCTCCTTCCCTCCATCCCTTTCATTCATTCAGCATAAGACTCATTTATTTACCTTATAAGATCTTATGAAGTTAATGATAACATATAAAGATTAAAAACCAACCTAATAGGCCAAGAACATATAAAACATTAAGACAATTCCACTAAATCCAGGTACACTTTAGATTCATTTTAGTACCACATATCAAATCAAGCACAGTCCTAATTATGCCTTGTTCAGTGGTGTTTCCATTTGTAGGTAAACTCTCTCTGTGTATCTACTGATGTGTTTCACACTGATAGCTATTTCATTTAATATTAGCATTGCTCCACAAGTTAGTCGATGGGGTTGATGTTCTTTAACAGTTAGACCTGATTTTCCCTCTCCTGTCATCCATGAGACACCTGCAGGTCCAAGTGAAGAGTCAGATAAAGCTAACTTCAAGTCCCTGAAAATTAACCTAGGCAGCTGTTAGCATAGTAATCCACATCGCTGCAGAAAGGTACTGGTAGACTGAAGCCTTATTTTTAGTACCTCCAATATCACTGGTTTTTACACCAACAAAGAGCAAGTGAATCAATAGTGTTTTTTAGGTTCTTCAATAACATCAAGAGGTGGGCATTCATTGTGAAGAGATTGTGATTCTGCTTTCCAGGTTGCCAGACATCTGAGGTTATTCTAGGGAAATGCTCAGGGTCCTTCAGTTCTTGTCTTTTATATCAACTCTATGTCCTGATGGTTGCAGAGAATACATGAGTTAGACTTGTGCTAAAACTCACAGAACTATACATGATACTTGATTCTTTTAGCATGATTTGTACTAGGGTATAATATGCAGAAAAATAGGTATAGGAGATACTCTTTATGGTGATGTGAAAAATATTTTTTCTAAATGTCAGTATTGTGTGTACTGGTAAAATATGAGCAAATTCTACATTTACAAAGATTGTTAGTTAATGAAGTTACTGGACATTTTGAAATTTCAAGACATTACACTGAATAAGCCAACTCAATTATGAAGAATTCAAATTAAGAAATAAAATGAACATAAACAATTATATGAATACAATAAGATTTTCTGTCGGTGAAGGACAAGAGAATGAGATTAAAGCCTGAGGCACATATTATCTAGCACATGCAAACTATAACTCAGAAAGCAAACCCAAACAATTATTGTGCCTCTTTGCACCAAATATCATAACAAAGTCAAAGCCCCTTCATCTAAGCACCTAAATTACATATTCTTTTGCACGTCTATTCCAGCCAGATTCCCCCTGTATTTAGATTCCATCTTCCTGCTGATGTTTCATCTGAATTTTGGGCTGATTCTCCCTCCATTACAGGATTACTGCTCTAGCTCATTGCTGGAGTCTTCGCGCAGATCTGGATAAATCTTTTAACATCCCCAAATCTCAGTTTCCTCATGTGAAAAATACTATCATATATGGATGTATACCGAAGTTCTGAAGAAAGCAGATAGCCCACCACATAAATATTGGATCTTTCTACTCTAATGGCTATTACCGATGATCACTTTTTATTTCGTACTGCACATCTCACTAAAATTTCTCCCGAAGAAATACATAGCAAGGATACTGCATGACAAGGGGAGAACAAGGAAGTCTGTTACATACCTGACCTTGCACTTTTAAAGGAATTCTTTCTGAAAATAAGCCATGAGTAAAGTTCCTTTTTTTCTGTTTTCTTTTTTAATTTTTTTCCCAAGCTAGGAATTGAACACAAGGCTTCCTCACTAAGCATCTCCCCTATTTACATTTTTTTTAAATTTTGAGACAGAATCTAAGTCATTAAATTGCCCTGGCTGAGCTCACATTTGTGATCCTACTGCCTCAGCCTCCCAGAGTTGTGCCACCATGTCTGGCTAAAACTTATTCCTTTCTAAAAATATACAAGGTTCTACCTTACTGAAAACTAAGCAATACTGAACACAGATCATATGACCCTGTTTCTCTCTTTGTACTCCAGTACCTAAATCAAAACCGTCTTAAAATTTTTCGCCTATTTTATTAAATTATTTTACCAAGCAATAAATATTAGTATTACATATAAGTAACTAAAGCTGTCATGTTAATATATGGTGGTCATCCATTAGCTATTATTCTAAAATTCTGTTCATGTGAAAAGTTAGTTGTTTTCCTCTATACTAAAATCCAGTTACATGATGAAATAAAATATAACTAAAAAAATTATACTAATGGCATGATCAACTGAAACACTATCCTCAGTTGTGACTTGGTATTCTTCTGTATTCAAATTAAACTGCAATGTGGAATATACCTGAAAACAGCACTGAAAAACAAAAATGATTGCCAGCTTTTCATGTCTATCACTACAAAACTCCAGGAGGCTATGACAGGAGGCTTGCAAGTTCAACTTCAACCTAGAAAATTTAAGAAGATTCTGTCTCAAAATTTAAAATTTAAAAATGTCTTGGAAATAGCTCAGTGTGAACATCTTATGTCAATCTCCAGTAATTTCAAATACAAACATGTATCTAACAATAATAATTATATCCCAAGAATTCTTGAATTCAAAACTAATGATACAGATCAGAACACTGAAGTAAAGCAACTTCATAATTCAGATGATTTTTTGAACAATATTCTTATGTTGGGATGTATATTTGAAATTATGCATTTAGAGTAGTGTTCAACAGTCATTTTATCCTGCATTTCTAAAATGTTGGTAAGCCTACATTAGAAATTTTCTCTTCTGTCGATAGAAATACAGTAATACCTTAGCTCATGAATACTTCTGTTGATGAACGGTTCACTTTGCAAACAAAAGTGTTCGATAATTTGCTTCCATCCGTGAACTCCACATCTGGTGATGAACATGACAGCCACCATGTTTCCTGCACAAACATGAACATGGCCATCTTCCCCAGAACCTTTGGATGAATTAAGTTCATGGACCTATGTACCACTGTACAAATTTTGCTTTTTAATAACTAGGTTTCACATCCATGTATATACACATATATCCTGTGTATTGCAGTTTTCTCATATTAAAATCTCAAAAGTTGATGATCCAAAGTTCTCTTTCTCCATATATGTATGTATGTATGTATGTATATATATAAATATATAATCTCATGTTTAAGCATTGTGTATTTACATCCTTCTGTGTATGCAAATACATATATCTAAAAATGTAATGCTAACATTGCAATGTGTTTGGTTAGGGCTTATTCCAAACACACATCTGTAAAATTCACAAATTAAATATAATGAAAGAATATTGGGTCTTTAAAGAGGGAAGGAAAAAGAAATATATATATATTTATATATAAGATAGGTAAGATTGTTATACTACTGACTTCATTTGGTTCATGGAAAAAATGGTCTGTGCTTATATTGTTTGATCAATGAGGCATGCTTATATCTTCTAATCTGAGCAACTAATTTGTTGATAGCAATACTCAATATATTAACCATTGTTAATCTCCTATTATCTTGATTTGAAATTCTCTATTATTGTCTTTAAATTGTTTTCTTCTTTTTTTCTCTTCAAAATAAAATTAAAAAAAGAAAGAGTGTTGGAAAACTACAAATTCACAACACAAAAGAATTTCTTGTGAAATAAACTTCTTCAAGAATATGCAAAATACCCTGAAATGCTTTATAGACCTAAACATTCCGCACCTTTGGGCTGGCACCTCAGCCACCGCAGCACTGAAAGAAAGGCTCATCTCAGCTTACTGCTTCCCAAAACCAAAGCAAGAGCATGTCCTGAAGGAAAAGCAATTCCAATAGCATGTTCAAAAAAAATGATATGCTCTTCCCCAAAAAATTCAAAGCTTGAAACCTGCATGATGAGACAGAATAAGTACATGGTATAAAGTAGGAGGAAGGAGACCATAGTTTGCATGGCTTTTGTGTGGGCCGTGGTGCTGGCATTTCTGGATCCCTTCACACTGTGTCGCATCCTCTTCAGATGTCTCCAGAGGGAAAAGGTGAGCAGCAGACAAGCATTCAAGGACACAGTAAAGGGTATGAGCGTGAACACATAGCCGAAGAATAAAAGGAGTCTGGGAAACCGTTTAATGTTCTTCAGACTGGAAGTGTAAGATACATTTCTTTTAGATCTCTCCACCCAGACATTAAGTTGCATGTCTATAGCCATGATATTGAACGGTAAGAAAACCAGAGAAATCAGCAATGTTACTAAAACCACTTTTTTAACTCTCCTTTCTAGGTAAAGAAAAACAGAGTTAGAAAAATTGGCTATCTTGAGAAAATAAAACAGGATGAGGCATGCAGCAAGCCAGATGCTGAAATGATTGATCACAACCCAGGTAATAATAATCATTCTCAACATTTTTTCAGTCTTCAGCAGATCTGGATGTACGGCATATAACGATGTGTGTGTCAGTGCTGAGCAGAGCAGACCAATTCTAGAGATCGCCAAAGAAGTCAGGATTTGATCAACCAAAGAAATCGTTCTTCTCTTGATCCAATCCATGCAGTTCACCAGCGCTATGAAGACATTTCCTACAATTCCAACTATGGATTCCACAGACAAAATGATTGTAAAGATGGTCTTTAAAACACCAACCATTTTCTGGAAGAGAATGCAGCCTTTTCAAATATCACTGCTCAAAATCTGTTACAGCATTAGTTGAAAATGCTTCACATATTCAATTTCAAAAACTCAGAATTATTCTCCCTTTATAAAATCATGCATGCAATGCCAATCCAAGAACCATCAAAAGTATGTAAGGACTGTATTCACATTTTCTTCATAAGAATAATGAATTGTAACAAATAGTCCGACCGAGCTTGATCTAGATGCTAGGTTACTTGCACACAATAGCAGTCTTCTGTAGTTGATGATGAAAGAGATACTGAAATCTCATATGCTAACATGCAAAAATGATGTATTTATTTGCATGGCCTTCCTTTTTCCCTAATCTATATATTACAGTCTGGCAATGTGACTTCTGACCAAATAGTATTAGAAAATTATAAAGTGTATACTAGGCAACAAAATATAAGCTAGTTTATGGAATGTTCTAAATACTGAGGATTTATAAAAAGTTCTAAGTTAGGTACATATAAGAGTCTCTGAGTACATTGCCCTTCCTAAAATATGTCAGAGTTGTGGAATAATCTCTTAGGCGTTATTATTACTAAAATAATTGTTAATTATTGGGTAATATTATCATAATTATTAGGTAATCTTATCATTTTACTTTTTAATAGTGTCTGCACATACACATGTACGTGCACATACACATTCATGTTAATCTATTATTTTCCCTACCCACACCAAATAATCAGATTTTTCACTGATTTTAAATTTATTATGAATCTAACATCTACTCAGTATGTTCATAGCTGCTAACACATGGTTTCAAAAATACTTCAAAGTTAATAATCTAAAGTGAGGATACTCATTTAGCTTTGAAGATATTTCTCTGTGCATCTGAATGGGGTAGAAATCTGTCTGTGGCACCCCACAGCAGTCATTGCAGTGAGTGAGTTTATACATACAGGAAGACTACTCCTCATTCTCTACCTCTTACCTTCCCCAGGAAGGTACCACGCTCTGTCAAAACCAAAGATTTTCAGAATTTGCCCACCTTCTTCCACTTCTTTCCACTGTCTTCTCTGTGACCATCACTACTGCCAGTACAATAGATGGACAGTGTTCTTGCTTGGTCATGATGGGGAATAAGGTGTACGCCGTGATCACTGTTTCTCAACAGCTAAAGAGTAGAAATAGAGCAAAGCAAAGAAACAGCCACAGCAAATGTTACTAACAAGAACATTACATCATTATCATATATTTCCGAGACTGCAGAGAACACCAAAGGGTATTCGCTATAAAGAATGGACCATACCGTCACTCCCCTAACAATACTTAGCAAACAAGGTAAAACCCATATTTCACAATTGTCCTACCTCAAGGGAAGAAATATTGAAAAAGAGGCCAGTTTAGGTATATTTTAATGAAAAATTATGAAAAGAAGCAGCAGCATACCATCCATGTAGAGGCAGCCAGTTCCCCGTTATCAGTTTTCTATCACTGTTCTCAAACAGCTGAGATGATAAAAAAGAGGAAAGATTTCTTTTGACTCACAGGCAGAGAAGTTTCAGTCCACAGTCCTCTGGATCCATTCCTTCCCTTTGGCCCTCTGATAGGACAGAGTACCACGGCAAGGGGTGTGTAGTAGAACAAAGCTGTATGGGGAGGGATCACAAAACTGCTTTGGGATCACAAAGGAAAGAAAGGGGAAAACGCACGGAATCCCAACACTTCCCAGAAGGGCATGCCTCCTATGAACTGACTATCTGTCACTTGGTCTGACCTGCTAACAGCTTGGTAAGGTTCCAATAATGCCACAAGCTGGTGGCCAATCCGTCAACATAGGGCATTTAGGGGGCATTTAATACTAAACCATAACAGTTCCTCTGGCTTCTTCCAGTCCAGGTAGCAAAGAGCTTGTTAAAGAAGACAAAGGGAAATGCAAATAACCCTGGGTGGAGCTGTGTGGAGTGAGAATTGGTGCTGGAACTTCATCGGCTTTTAAGAAAGAGACAGAAACTGTTTTCCCAGCAAAGGCCACACTGAGCCCCTAGGAGTTCTTCCAGAGATCTAACCAGTGCATCTCCACCCTGGACTGGAAACGCTCTAGACTTACAACCAAGTGGCAGCTCCAAGGGAAAAACAGTCCTTTTCCGACATGGTGAGAATGGCACAAAGGATAACTCTCAAAAATTATACCCAGGAAACAAATCAGTCTGTCCCAAGGGCACAGTGCTTGTATTCACTTTCACGCTAATGTTGTACCTAGCTGTATTTAAATGAAGTTAGTGTGCTTATCTTTTAATTTGTAACAAGTTTTATACATTTTGTCTCCAAGTGTAAATGATCAAAATCTTTAGTCGAACCTAATTTTGTCCAAGTACCTCTCCACTTAGTTTGTTATATGCATAGCAATATGTCTGTAAATCTATCTGTGCATATATTATTTTTATCAGAACATGCTGGGATGGACATACCTTATAATCTTCTTGTTAAGAGGATTACTATATTATCTCAAATAATATTTCTGTCACAATAATCCACTCCACATAAAGTATTTCTTTTGTCACAGACACAGCTTCCACATCTTTCTCTTCTATAAGTGGATGAACTTGTTAGTACATGGCTGATATAGCACAAGTAGTCATTTACAAACACAGAAAATGACATTAGGTCATTGACTAGTTTGGGAAAATGAAACTCTGTAATGGTAGGGACCTGCACAGTTGATTTAAACTTTAATATTTTTTTCTTGCTTTAGAACTTAGTCCAGGTGAAATGGTTTATAGAAGTACACACAATGTCACCTCAGAAAAGTCACTTATATGTGAAAATCTATTTTGATATCTGGAAGTTTCCAGAAGGACTGGATTCCTCACACTAATTTTGCTTTCTGTAGCTCAAGCACATACATGTGTCTTGGCAAACATAAGCTGAAGTTTATTGGCACAGCTAAAGGTGATTGATGTGACACTTTTCTTCTGAGCTTAGATTTGGATTGAGAAATTAATCCCTAAGAAACCAGCATGATCATTTCATATGTTTGCTGTCTTAAGGTTAAAACTCTATGAACTTATCCATCACTATCTTCTTTTTAAATTTTTCTTCAATTAAAACTATTAATGCCTGTTCTTTGTATTTCATATTTTCAAATAAAAATTTAAGATGATACAATGTTTACAAATACTGTATCTTGTAAAATAAATTTCTCATTTAACTTATTTGGAGATGAGATTTTTATACCAGAATCTTACATAAGAGGATAAATATTATGACTGAAACTGCCTTTTAAAGTTACATGACAACAGCTGGGGATATAGGTCAGTGGAATAAGCGCCTGCCTAGCAAGCGCAGGGTCCTGAGTTCGATCCCCAGTACTGAAAAAAAAAAAATTAAGTTACATGACAACAAACTCAAGTGGTTTTAAAAGCTATTGAGAACATTTCTTCAACAATCACAACTAATTATCTAAAACGTTATGAATCTTGGAGATAGAACAATGGGATGAAAACATGAGTGTTTCAGATGGCTCTTGGCCAGGTGTGGTGGCACATGCTTGTAATCCCACCACTCAGGAGGTGTCTTGGTTATTTTTCTTTCATTGTCGAGACAAAATACTTAACACCCAATATTAAGGAAGGAAAGGTTTGTTTAGCTCACAGTGTGTGGAGGTTTTAGTTCATACTCGGCTGGCTCCAAGGCAGAGTGGCACATGGCAGAGGCAACAGTTCATGGTGGTGGAAGACAGCAAAAGCAACAAGAGCAAAAGGGAGGAGGGGTGGTGAGCAGCCTCTTTCCCTGCCTTACATTGTATGCAAAGTACTCGCCCCAGGACAGGTGTAGCACTCACACCCCTTATCCCAGCATTGGACTATGGATCAACCAAACATCCCCATGACTGTATGAGGATTTGGGGGCACATGCAGATGCAGATCATAACAGGAGGCAGAGGCAGGAAGATCACTGCTAGTTCAAGGCCAACCTGGGCTACAAAGTGAGTTCAAGGCCAAACTGAACTGCATAGTGAAACCGTGCCTCAAAAAGACAAAAAAACAGTCTGTCAGCTTATAAACAGTTATCAATCTATCAGGATCACTGTTTATGTGCCAGATAATAATCTGGCATAAACCAGTCCTATCAGAGGAAGTCAAAGTGATATTTATGCTACTATAATCTTATGTTTCTACTTTTCCAAAAATAGAAAAAGATATGTTTTTTAAACAATTTCTCTTATTTCACATATTGTTTGCAAAGAGTATAAGCATATCAGGTATGTTCTCCCGCATAAAAGCCATAGCATAGCTACAGATATAGCTAAAAGTAATCCTAAATCTTGTTACACACACAGCCAAATCCTCAGTTGCCACATTTTAACGGCCTTTATTAGTGGACATTAAATGCCTTTATTATGGTACAAGTCCACTAAACTTTCTTTTATATGTTTTTTAATCTGTCCAAGAAAACTACTTCAAGTTTATTTCAGGGTATTGACCCATAAGGACCTCAACTCAAAAGAAAAATAACTAAGTTGCTATAATCTCTTTCACATCAGTTAAAGGTCATTATTTCTAGCTGACATATTTAAAATTTAATCTCAACAACCCACACTGTAAAAGTTAATATTCTTAGCAGTGATCTATAGCAGAAGAACAAGCATTCTACCAGTTTACTCATTAGCAAAAAAAAAAGTTTAACTCAAACACTTACAACAAAGCACAACCAAACTTTGCCATCTATCAGTGAAAGGAGCAGAGTAACATTATTTAAAATCCTAAATAATCTTGACATTTCTCACAGGATAACAATATTCCAACCCCTAAAAAAGTGCTCAGACACACTCCAGGTAGAGAGAAGGCAATGGCTAGCACAAGCATCCCAGAGATAATATGTAAAACTCAAAGTACCACAATCACACTGCTAAATCTGTCTCTGACTCACAGAGCAAGGTATTATTGCTGCTTCTTTTTGTCTTTTAAATAGACAGTATTAAAAAAAAAATAGACAGTATTGCAGGTTCTGCCCTTCAGTGTGAAAGCAGGACATCAAAACCAACCAGCCACATTTTTAAAATCATCGAACACTTGAATTTAGGGAGGTCATGAATCTTAATTGTGAAACTAGGCAGATCTACTTTTTCTTTCCTTCAATCCAACCACATCACAAAAATAAGAGACCTGGAACAATTCAGACATGATTATTTTAAAAGTCCTCTAAAAATATTAAAACTTTAAAAGATTAAAACAGAAGGGAAAGACAATAAGAATAAGGAAGGGGAGAAGCTTATGAAAACAGAAGGTGAGAAATTAATGGGTCTGTCTTATTTCACCGCAATCAAGTGGGGGAAGTTGCACTTGTCATTTGACCAGTTTTCTCTCTTGTGTACACTTGCAGTCTGTTCTGAAGGGACTGTTGTTCTGAGGCACATGTGCAACTACAGGCTCTGTCCTCTTAAACAGTTTTTTTTGTTCTAGTAATCTCAAAATCAAACTTCCCGTAGAAGTCAGGTGCTACCTCATGCAGATGGACATTATCAAAAGTAACACATTTTTAACAGATGTTCAAGACATGATTCAATAGTTTACCTTCTATTACTAGTCTATAGCACACTGCAAGACATCCTCATGTCATGATGGGAAGTCTCTCCCATTTCTGTGAATGATCCGCCCTGTAACCCATTGCACCTGCAGCAGCTGTCATTGAAATGGGCAGGTGCTACTACTCTGTCAACCGCCAGAACATGCGTATAGAACATTTTACTATAGCTGACTGGAAAAGTAGCTTCGTTGAATCTCTTCAACCTTCAGATTTTAAATATTGTGTGATATTACATTTTCCAGCTAAATCTCACCTTCTCATCTTTTCCTTCTGCTGAGATCATTACCACCACTATCAACACCTTAGCCTTGCTCCCTGGAGCTCTCTGCCCCTTAGCCCACACCACTCAGCCAAGCGGGAGCCAAGGTCAGGAAATACAGCACAGTCCTGAAAATCTAGAGAGGGCAGGGTGCCATCCCTTCTCCACATATGGACACAAGGCTCACTGGACCTCCCTTCCTCTACAGTCAGTCAAATCCACTACCATTCTATGTATAGATTATTAGTTTAAACTAAACTAAATTATGTTCTAGATCATCATCACTTTGAATTAATAGAAATTCAAGCAAAAATATTCCTGAGCTCCTTTCTTCTCCCTCAATATTCGGTGGTAGTTTTTTTGGTAGAACTATCTTTTGTATTTGAAGAAACAAAAAATGTTTTCAAATGTGAGATACATAGATCCGTGAGTAGATGGATGATGACACATGGTAGGTAAATGATAGACGATAGATAGGTAGGTAGGTAGATAGAAGACAGGTGATGGACAGAATAATCAGCATTATTTTTCTCTGTGGACCTATGTAGCAAGTTCTTCACATGGAGAAAGTATGGGATCATGAGCAAAGTTAACATTGGAGATGGAGCCCTTGGCCTCTCTGATAGTTTTCTCTTTTGGTAGAAGAGGAAGAACTAAGGCAAGAGACTAGGAATCTGTGTTCAGTAGTCAGGGACAGAAGAGGACAGTGTCTGTAAAGGAAGTTTACTACCAGTCAATGTAGCTGATGGGTCAGGCAGGAAGAAGACTGAGCATTGGTAGCAGAGACCACTGGATATCCTATGAAGGTCAGATGCAGGTGAGTGGTAAGCCTTGTAGAGCAGGATGCTTTGAAGCCTGAGAAATACTATAAACAAAAGCAGGCTGCAATGCTTTTCTGTGAGGCCTTTCAAGTGAAAAGTCCCAGCCTGGAGTTTTTACCCCTGAGTCAGTGATTGATGGAAGTCTAAGTCCCCTTGATAAAAGTTTCTAAAATATCACCACAAGAATAGTCAGGACGTACTCATGAGATGCTTCCCAAAGACTGATGATCTGTTAGCCGATAATCCACCTTCTCTGCGTCTTCCAGGTACGGTCCCAGAAGTCACTGATATCTAGTAACCCAAAAAGATCTTATGGCCCATCGCATGGAGTGAGACTTTCTGAATGTCAGATGCCCTCTAGGGCTTTGACATGTGCCCATCCCTAGGCAAATCTACTGAGTTTGTAGTTCTCTACCTTATCCTGACTGAATACACAGATTTCACAGATGACAAAACCCACATATTGCTCCCTGACCTGTACACTGACATTACTGTCTGGAGGACCAGTGGGAAGATACTGAGACTTTTCTCTCCTAGAAAAAAATAATAACTACTTTAAAATTCATAACTCTCTAGTCACAGAATCCAAAGGTACTGAAGTGAATGGAAGGCTGGACAAACAAAATAAAAGATTATTTTCAAATAGTGATTAATTTCAAATGGGATACAAATAATTGAATCAATTAAGTCACATGATGTAGAATATGAAAGCAATTCAATAGAGATTCTGTTTGTTTGTTTTTTGCAATACCGGGGATCAAGCTCAGGACCTTGTGCCTACCAGGCAAGCGCTTATTTCACTGAGCTATATCCCCAGCCCAATAGCATGTTGCTTCCTAATGTATTTCTTTTTTTCTTTTTTTTCTTTTCTGATATCCGGAATTGAAGTCAGGACCTTGCACTTGCCAGACAGGTGCTTGTGCCACTGAGCTATATCCTGGGACTCAATAGAGATTCTGAAAACAAACAAATCCTGAAAATGAAAAAGTAACTAATCAAATAAAGACTCACTTGAAAGCCACCCAAATATATTAAATCAACTGAAAGAAATAATATTATGGCTTGAACACTGGTGAATGAATTGTCACACTCGGGTAGTAGGAAAAAATAGAAAATTGAGAGCAGAACATACAAGATATCTGAGACAGCGTTGGCTCTTCTCCATACTCAGAACACGCTATAACTTGATTGACCTCCGGACACCCCTGCCTATATCATTTCTTCTGTTTGTCTATTGTGTAGCTTCCTTCTGTCTGTTTATTTGTCCTTGACAGATCATTATCTCTGGGGCATGCAGCTGGTTGGATAGGAAGAGTTTTACCCGTTGCTAGCTTAGCATTAGTAGGGGAATGTGTGGATATCTGTTGTAGCAATGTAGTGACCCTAGACTGAGTACATACGTATCTATACAGTGGTACCTTGGTTCATGAGCACTTTTGTGGGCAAACAGTTTGGTTCACAAACAGAAACATTCAGTGAAACTTTATTTTTGAACTCTGCAACGGGTGATAAACATGGTCATGGCCATCTTTCCAGCATGAACGACCATCTTTGCCAGAGCTGTGGAATGAATTAAATACCACAATTAAATTATCTTAAATATATATATATATATATATATATATATATATATATATTTGTATTTTTGTGCATGTTATATTAGTACATAGGTGTGAATATATATTTAATAAAAGCTTTCTCCAAATTTAGCTAGCCCCCCTTGTCTCTTTTTCTTCCTCTGCATTCTACTGGAGGCGGGGAGGGACAAAAATCTCAGCTTTTTTCAGCTCTCTCTGTCTCTGTCTCTGTCTCTCTCTCTCTGTTCTGCCTTTAGCTTTTTCTCTGGTCTTTTGGTGCAAGCCCCAAGGCAGTTTGGTGTCATTCTTTGTCTGGTTCTCTCTTTCTCTGCCGCTGTCCTTGAAATCATTCTTAGGAAAATTTCTCTAGAAAAGTTTTAACTTTTTCTAGTCAGAGTTAGCTAGCAAATGAATGAGGCCCTCAAACTATTTTCTCCCCACCCACAGATGACATCAATATGTTAAGTAAAGTAAGAAAGACTCAAGAGGAGAAGCACCGCGCGTTTTCTCTCATGCGTGGAACCTCGGGGAGAAATGGTGTGAGAACAGCAGGCACTCCGTCAGGGCAGAGGGGCTGCAGAGCAGATAGCTTAAGAGAGTGCAGCGTGTAAAGTCAATGATTTCTGTAATTCTTATGGATAAACCAGTACAACTCAATCTTACACTTTCATGGATTTCTACTATTTGAGTTAAATACGGAACCAATTCATTTCTTAATCACATTTTACAATGAATATATTTATAGGTTAGAATTTCCCATTTTGGAAGTTAAATTCTTAAACTTCAGCTTAATGCCACCACTATTATTTAGTTATATGGTAATTAATGTGTTATTTTTCACTTTTACTTATGACTGCATTATACTGTAATTTATTTTCCAAGCAAAGAATATCATCATTACACTTGCTTTTGATCACTTCCATCAAAATATTATTAAATTATGGTGATATTAATGTAATATAGCTGTGTAATAGCTGTCATTTGACATTTGTTGGGACCTTTGGTTCTTTAATGATCTGTTTTTTTCAAAAGTTAGATGTTTCTTTTGAATGACTATGCATTTTGGTAAAGGAAACCATACACACATACTTAATCAAGCAGAATTAGTCATTGTGTATATGATTATAAATTGATTTTAATCTATTAGTGTGAATAAAATTTTAAATGTTTTGTTGACTTATTTATTTTTCAATCATATAGGAGAAATTATGATATTTAACAACCTGAATTGGGTAATTTTCCTTAACAAGATGGCTTAAAACTCTATTTATTCATTCACTATTCAATTAATGCTAACGACATTTTATTTTTCTTTATGGCTGAATAATATCTTCTTGTGTGTATTTACCACATTTTCATTATTTATTAATTTTTAATTTTAATTTTTATTTTTATTAGCATGTTTGCTATACATAATAATTACACTCACCATGAGGAGTCGGTGCATGGATGTGATCCACCCTAATTGTTTCTTTCATCCTCTACTTACTTCCTCCCCCTCCCTCTATCAACAGATGGATGGTTAAATAAAATTGTTTTTATACACAAAGGAGTACAACTCTGCCATGAAGAAGGATGAGCAAGTCATTTGCGGGGAAATGGAGGCACCCTGAGACTGTATTAAGTAAAGTATATTAGACATACAATAGGAAACATATTTGTAAATTTAATAGAATTATGTATATGCTTTTCTTTTTTATTTTAAATGTAAAAGAATGAAAACATTAGCAAACAGACACAAAGTAGCACAAGAACAGTACAGAAAGTGAATTACAGATAAGGTGACAGGGGATTAACAATGGTTGTTGTATTACACATTGACAACTTCAAAGTGTATTTTCAGAATAATGCAAATAGACCTATCATGTTGCTTTGTTGTAAGGAACAATCAATGATTAGTTGTTTAATCAATCTTGTATGCTTTTCTAAATATACTGTGTTGTGGTGAATGCCATTGACTCTTGTTGGCCCCACCTTTTTCCCATGTCATGCTCATTATATACTTCTATTAAGAGTAGAATAATATTTTCCATAGAACTGTGTATACTCAGGATTTTACTATGAAAAATGTTTGTATTTGGATAAGCTTATAATTACATCAAGCTAGAACCATAAAATCCATGCAACTTGCAGATTTGGTGGTGTGCTTCACTTTCATATTTTACCATTAGAGTTTATTCATACATTCATTTATTTAAATATTATTTTTCTCCAATAGTTAGTGTACCAGATTGAAGGTCTCAGAAGTCAACACTAAATAAGAGAGATAGTCTCAGCTACTATGGAGTTTATATTATACTAGAAATATATATGATAAAGGAACTCCTTTATTTTAGAGAGTAGTAAATGAGACACAAAGAAACACAAAAATAGACAATACATGTTCAATGGTAGAAAGATAGCCTCTTTAATAAATTGTACTGGAAAAACTGGCTTTCCACATGCTGAAGACTAAAACTAGACCCACGTCTTTCAAAATGCGCTATATTAAAGTTGAAATGGATGAAAGATCTAAATATTAAAACAAAAACACTTCATTTATGGAAGAGAAAGAAGGTGAAAATCTAGAAGACACATCTTTTTTGTTGTCTTTTTTTTTTTTTTTTGGCGGTACTGGGGATCGAACTCAGGACCCTGTGCTTTAGAAGACACATCTTTGATGTTATTTAGAATTTAATATTTTTACGTTCAAAAAATTGGGAGTTCAAATGTTGAATTCTTAACACACTTTACTACATTTAAGTGGTACAAAGAAGAATGGAAAATAGTCATTACTTGAGATAATATTACAGTTACTCATAAGACATAAATATAAATCTTACATTCTTCAACTGGAAAATAACATAGAATATGTATGTGAAATATATTTGGCTTCACAATTCTGATAAACTTTCTACTATAGTTAGTGTATGTATGTGTTTGCATAAAAACGGTTAAGTATATCATTGGCAATGTTTCTTATGTTTTCTCTACCTATTTTCTTAACATAAAGCAAACAGACTTTCTACACATATCTTTAGAAATTATCCACATATACTGTGAAAAGAGACACAAATTGCTATGCACTCTAGCAGTATCATTAAAAGTCACGTTACGTCTCTATTATTGACCTATGAATATGAAAGTTTCAAGTTCTTTCAGCCAGCACTTTGCCTGCCACAGATTTAAAAGAAATGCCTGCTTCAGCTTCTTGTTTCCCCAAATTAGGACACATGCATGGCCTGAAGGGTATAAAGTTTCACTAGCCAGGGAAAACAAATAGACTGGTTTTTTGTACGCATGTTGTGAAGACAAACCTGTTACTATTACAGACAGAGAGTACAAGGCAAATAACAAGACAAAGGAGGTCACGGTCTGCAAGACCTTTACATGGACCTTTGCACTGGGATCTTGAAATCCTTTGCCATGGAGCTTCATCCTCTTGAGATGATTATTCAGGGACGAGATTAAAATCAAAATACAGATCAAGGATGTCAAAAAGGGTAGAAAGTTCACAAGAGTGAATAAAGTTCTTTCGGAAAGGTATGTGCTACTCTTCAGTTTGGCCTTCCAAGTCACATTCCCTAAATATTCTTTTATCTCCATAGTCTCATACACAGATTCCATCATAAAACTGAAAGGCAGGAACACAAAAGACCCCAACAAAATCATTAGACTGACTCTGTTAACTCTCCTCTTTAGGTGATGAAAAATAAAGTTGGAGAAATTAGTTATTCTGAGAACGTAAAACACACTTAGGATAGTGGCAAGCCAGATACTAAAATGGTTGCTTACTGTCCAGACAATGCGAGTAATAATTCGTACTTTACTAGAGTAAGTTGGATGAAACATATTTAAAAACCAAGATACTATGAGTGTCCAAATCAAACTAATCCTGGAGACAGCTAGAGCAGTAAGAATCCAGTCAAGGAAGGAGACCTTTTTTCTCTTCACCCAGTCAGTGTAGTTCACCAGGGCTATGAATGTATTGGCAAAATTTCCAGTAACAAATTCTGCCATTGCTATGATGACCAAAATGTGCCATAGAAAACTTATCATGTCTGAAGAAGTAGAAAAAATCCAAGATAGCAGTGATCTTGATTCCTTAGATGTATTAACTTTGAATGCTTTGTGCCCCTGACTTGTGCCTGAGCAGTTAGCTTCTTGTTTCTTGTAAATTCTCTGACCACTGTTAGCAAGCAAATCATCAGAGTGAGAACACAGCAGATGAATTCAACGCAGCATTTGTGGAAAACGTTGATTTAAAAGAAGCTCAAATAAAATTTTTATATAACCTTCAGTAGAGTGCTGTATTTCATAGCTGATGTCAAAGTGGAAGCTCGATTTTCAGCTGGCAGCATGCAAATAGAGATATATTGTCTTTCACTGTTTTGCAATTTTTCCTTGTTCAATGTGTCTGAAGCTTGTGTTCTTGTAATTTACTTTCTTGTTGGTATACTTTTTCACTCTCTAAGTAATTAATATCTAATTAAAAATGTTACCCAATATGCTCTGATCATTTTAACACTAGTCCATATTTGTTGATGCTTTCTTTAGTCTATCCATTATTCTAAGCACTGAACTATTTTAGTTTAATAACTTTTACCAAAACAAAAAATCCCACAGAGGCAGTATACCATTATACATTCCACTCTACTTTCAGGCTATCTTTCTTCCCGTTTCACATGTTAGAAAACATGCAACACCTATATTTCTGAGTCTGGCTTATTTCTCTTTGTGGCTGAAAGCAGCCCATTGTGTACATATACCATGTTTTCATTGTCCATATATCCTCTGGCTAGCACCTTGCTTCATTCCATAGCTTGGCTGTTGTAATTTTGCCATGATAAACACGGGTGTTGAGATCATATCTGCTGTGTGATAATCGTTCAGATATATACTACAGAGTGATATAACTGGATCAGACAATCTCCTTTTTCAGCTTTCTAGTGAACTTCTATGATGATTTCCGTTCTTGCTGTACTAATTTATGCAATACCACCAATATACATGTTTTCCTCTTTTCTTGTGTCTTCACCAGGGTTTGCTATTTTTTCTGCTCTTGGGGAAGACATCTTAACTGAAGCAAGAGGAAATCTCAAGACACTTTCAGTTTGCATCCCCTTGAGGGCTCAAGATGCTGAACACTTTTCACACCTTTATTAATCACTTACATTTATCATAAGAAATTTCTGTTCATTTCCTTGGCCCATTTATTGACTGGGTTATTTTTTCTTTTGGAATTCTTTGTATATTCTAGACACATAATCTTCTAGCAGAAAAGTAACTGGCAAAGATTTTCTCCCATTCAGTAAGCTGTCTCTTCACGCTTGCTTCCTTTGCTGGGAAGAAACATTTAAATTTGATAAAATGTCATTTCTCAATTCCTGCTACTATATTGTGAACTATTAGGATCGTATTTCAGATGTCATTTTCTCTGTTACGATTTTGACTGATCTTCAAAAGTGAAGATTTCTTCACATTTTCAACCAGTTTCCATTCCACCAGCCTCACGGAGTGCAGATGAAAGACTTCTGAGAGCAGGACAACTCAGCCAGTCCCCCTCGCCCTGCCGGCTGCACAGCTGTTTCCAATAGTGCTCACTGGCAACACCTCCCAAGGCAGAAAAAAGTTCTTCTCTTTTCCTTTCCTGGCCCAGTTGTTTGTAGATTCATGTATTTAGAATAACTGAATATTTTTCTGTTTGAATAATGAATCAGTTATTAAAGAAATCATGGGGAAACGAAAACTTCCTAGAAGCAAGGGAAAACGCAAATACAGTGCACCAGAAGAGGTGGTATAGAGTGAAGGCATTTCAAAGAGGGAATCTACTGAAGGTGCCTATGCAAGAAACATCTCAAATCAGTAACTAACAGTTTTCTTGCACCAGTTTTTTTTTTTTTCCTAGCAGTTTCAATGTGTCAGGTCTTGTACTTAGGTCTCTGATGCATTTTGAGTTGAAGTTTGCACAGGGTGAGGGATACAGTTCTAGCTTTAATCTTCTCCTTGAATACCTAGTTTTCACAGGACCACTTATTAAAGAGATTCAGTTTTCCAACATGCAGTATGTTTTTGGCTCCTTTGCCAAGAGGCGAAGGCAGCAGCTGGGTGGGCCTGTTCCTGTGTCTTTACCTCATTCCACTGTTCCTCGGTGTTCCCGCGCTGTGCTAGTTTTGATGCTCGGTAGTATTACTTGAACCAGATCTAGTGATTCCTCTAGCATTATTCTGTTTGGTCTTGGTTACTTTGAATTCTCTGTCTTTTGTGTTTTCTTGCGGTTTTAGGATTGCTTTTGCTAGTTCTGTGACGAATGTCACTGGTATTTAGATAGGGTACTAAGTCTATAAATTTCTTTGGTCATATAGCTACTTTAATAATATTAATTCTGCTGCTGTATGCACACATGAAGTCTTTCCATTTTCTTATGTCTTCTAAACTCTCCTGAGTGCTCTGCAGTTTTTCTCACGGAGGGCCTTCACCTCTCTCATTACACTGAGTCCTACCTATTACTAAGGTTTTGTGAAAAAGATTATTTTTCGATTTTTTAGTAAGTTTGCTATTGGAATATAGAAAAGGTGTTGATTTATTTATGTTAACTTTTTATCCTATTGCTCCTTAAATTTGTTTATAAGATCTAAAGTTCTTCTGGTATTCTAGAGAACTTCTAAGTAAATGATCACATCATCTTCAAGTAAAGACACTTTGATTTCTTCCGTTTCTTTTTTCTGTTTTGTCTTTTTCAGACAGGGTCTCGCTGTGCAGTCCAGGCTGCCCTGAACTCACTTTGCAGCCCAGGTTGGTCTCCAACTTGCAGTGATGCTCCTGCCTCAGCCTCCCGAGTGCTGGGATGACAGGTGGATACAAGGCCCCTTGTCTATTTTTATCCCTTTCACCTTTCTATTTGTGCCACTGAAATATATCCCCAGCCCTTCATCTGAGTTTTAATTGGGTTTACTTAGCATAACAAATTCAAGATTTCTGTTCTTTCATTTTCACACTCTGTATCTGTTTATTGAAATATATTTTCATATCTGCATGACATTTCTTAATTCATTCAGGTTTTTAGATGTAACTTCTTTGAATTACTCATAATTTTAGAAATTCATTTTAAATGTTTGGTCAATTCTTTAATTTTGATATCCATGAGTTAGTCCAGTTATTAGGGGATGATGAACTTCGGGAGGTACCTTGATGCCTTGCTTTACCCCATTCCTTGTGTTTCTATGTTGAAATCTGCACATCTGTCAGAGTGGATCCCTGTTCCATGATTGTGTGGGAGTCTGTTAGTAAATAGCTTTCTCTTTGGGATGTTCCCTGGATTACAGGGAGATCTCAGTGGGAAAACGTCCAGTTAAACTGCTTAGGGTGCTGTGTTTAACTTCCAGAACAATTTGAAAGAAGACAATTTCTAACAATAACATCAAATAATAAAAACAAAATGTCTATCAACATGGTAAGTATTTGTTTTATGTGTTTTCTATGATTCCACTAACTCAAGAAAAGAACGATGTAATAATATAGAATAGACGGCAAAATTAGGTATTACTGCTAGTAAAATTAATGCACATATATTATAAATGTATTTTAATATATTAATAGATGTATAAATAAGGGAAGAGAGAGAGAAGAAGATATGAGAAGAGAGAAAAGAAAAAGAAAGAGAATGTAAATAGAGAAAAGGGGTCAAAATCCAGTTAAAGGATTGACAATAAGAAATAATTAGATAATTTCTCTTCCGTCTTTCTTTTCTCCTTTCCCTCATCCCGGTTGTTCCTTTGCTTTTATTTTTTTATTAGTTTTTATTCTCTTTAATTGTTTGATCAATCCTGCATTCTTACACCTGGTAATGTGAGCAACTTAACTGAAGATAACCATATGTACTATAACAACCGTATCATCTTGTTTTGCAGTTGTATATCATTTTTATTGTTTTTGTGTTCTTTTATTTTTATATTTGTTAGTTTGTGATATTTATCTCTTTAAAATAAAATTTAAAATATTAGATAAATTTAAGGAAAAAGTGTTAGGGAAAAAACAATAGAATGATATAGAACATGATAGAAGTGAAAGAGAAAAACTAGCAAACATAAAACTAAGATTCTCCTTTACAGATGTATTTAAAATACAGAAAAATATTTTCCTTAGTTTCTAAAGTTGGAGGGTCCCCTGTATTAATTAGTATGGCTATGCAAATCATTCTCCATGCAGAATATTATTTCTTGACTTCAGACCAAATAAGTCCGCGCAGGTCAAAGCAGCCTGTAGGCTGAACGTCTCACCTCACTGTCCACCAGTAAGTGCTAAAACAAAGTAATCTACGGTGGTAAGTGCTACAGAAAACTTACGTAACTCAAGTTTTGTTGTTTTGGGGGTAGAGGTGTTTTTTGGTTTTTCTGGGGGGTGTACCCAGTTGTGGAGGCCTGGATAGAAGCTGGGTGCGCATTGGGGTAGAAACCAAGGGCAGTGTGACTTCGACCTGGCCCAGCAACTGTGATTGCGATCCCAGATTCTGTCCCCAGTGAATACAGAGGTGACTGTCCTTTTCCCCTGTCAAAATGTTTGAACTACAGATTTTTACTTTTAGTGAAGGCTCCCTATACTCTGTCTGCTCGGTATCAGTTCTCTGTTTGGTAGGACAAGCTCCACACTGCCTGGCAGCTAATATTTCCTTCCACCCTAGCTAATGCACCCCCCACCCCATGGAAGAACAGCGTCCCTGCCAGGAGTAGATGGTTAATTCACACTGCTCCTCTTTCTGAGTTGATCACTGCCACAGACTCCTGTACCCAAAATAACTCAAAATGAATTCCTCTGTGACACTGCAGCAAAGGCCTGTTGAGTCTTTGAGATACAAAAAAAACAAAACAAACAAACAACAACAACAACAAAAAACACAGAGGTTTCCTTCCTTGCACATTATAGACCAGACAATGGGGTGCATTATTCTCCATTTGCAAATTTGTGAAATCAGCCATTGACTACAGTGACTGTCTAAATCATTTGATAAAGTTTGGTTATATTTTGAGAGATCACCACAATTGATTCATTTTAATAGCTAGTTTAATCTATTACATTTTCTAATTGAAAACATCTCTCATATTTTTGCCTGCTGTAAAAGTTACATAACTTGGATTTATTAAGTTTAGATGTCAGATAGCAAAATTTTCAAACCTTCTACATATATAGAATATGTCAGAAATGTCTACATTGACAAATGAAGCTTAATCATGTGAAGCTGAATCATTTGACATCACTGAGAATTTACTTTAACAAGTGATTTGGAACCTTGTAGAAAGGCTTCAGAGAAATAATGTTTCCCATTTTATATGCAAAAGTTTCCTCATTTTTCTGGGACCTTACAGGAAACCTAGTCTTCACTCTACTTGCGAGTTCATAACTAACATAGGTACATAGTTTTATTGTTAGAAATCATAAGTACACACATATGCATACACACACAACCACTACCACTACCACAACCACCCACACATTGCATTTGGTGCATTAAAAAATATTTCAAGGATCAGTAATCCTAAAGAGGAGTGGGGGAGATAGCTCAGCGACACAGCACCAACCTAGCAAGAGCAAGGTTCTGAGTTCGATTCCTGGTACCAAAAAAACTCCTAAAGACCATTGTTATGGTTTATAATGTAATATAAGGTCTTTATATCTGGAAACTAGTTTAATGTGTCTGGTTGCCAAGTTGACAAGGGGTAGATTGTTTGGTTGATACATTGTGTCAAGTTGGGGAGTCCAGAGGTTTGGCTGAGTGACTCAGCAGGAAGCCAGGGTGCTTACTTTGTACACATCATCCTGAGCCTGTGGAAGAGGAGGGCATGGAGGTTATGTGAGTGCTACACCCCACCCAGGTGAGCGTAGTCTGTTTACAATGTAAGGGAGGTAGTAAGAGACTACTTCCCTGCCATTCCTCCCTTTTGCTCTTGTGGTTTTTGCTGTGTTCTGCACTCATGAACATTTGCCCTCTGCCATGTGCCACTCTGCCTCAGAACCAGCCAAGTATGCACTGAAACCTCCACCAACTGTAAGCTAAATAAACCTTTCCTTCCTTCATTTTGGGCATTGGGTATTTTGTCTCAGCAATGAAAGAAAAGTAACCAAGACAACCATGAATTATCATTCTCCTATTTCTCAATGATAAAATCTAAAATCTTGAAGAAATTTCATGCACAAGCATCTTAGTCTGTCATTTTTATCAACAATGTGTTCATGCTTAAACTTTTAGAAGTGCTTCTCTCTTGGTTCTATTTAATGATTAATTGTTGGTTAATTAATTAAAGCATTCATAAATTTCACAGACATTCTTTGAAATTCGCTCTGATTTTTATTAGAATTGCATTTCACACAAGACTAGGACACAATCAACACATTAGGAAATTAATTCTACCTACTCAAGAGCATACCACATACTACATTTAATCTGTTTTATAGGTTTCTCAGAAAATTTTAAGTCTCAGTGGAATATTCTTAATGAAACATATTTCCAAATATCTTCTAGTTTTTGTTGCTACTATAACAAAATTGTTTCCAAAGTCATATTCTCAATTATCTTTACCAGTGAAAAGTTATACTTTACTAGTGAATAGTTGTACTTTAATGTCATATTTGATAATTTTCCTAAGTTTACTTATTCTGTAGGATAAAATTATTGCCCCTTTCTTTGTGGATTACACTGAAGTATCCATAGGTGAGCACACTGGGTACAAAAGAAGTAAATCCGTTTTGTCTTTTACACTCAAATTTCAAGTTTTCATTTGTTTTGTTTCATCTTGTTTCCCCAGCTAATTACTCTACTAAAATGCTTTCTTAACTCTGGCATCAGTATAAATGATTTTAGATTTTACCATTAAGAATAATGGTCCTGTATTTATTTGCTATACACCAAATCCATGGATTTTTTTTTAATGTCCACATCCAGCTTTAGAAACAATGCATTTTAGATGCCCCCCAAAAAAATTCTAGAAGGAGATTGTAATACAAGGTCAAGAATTTGATTGCTTGTGCTGAGCTTTTGATTGTTTTTCCTTGTCTAACTGCCAGATCTTGGGAAGGGATCTAAACCTCTTTTATCTTTCATTGTGTTTCTCTGTTTTCAGGATTAAATATGATAACACTTCTGCAACATTGTTTGTATTCACCTTCCTTATAAAATGAAGCTAAGTAATCATTTCACTTCATCCTTTCTTCTTCTTATCACTAATACAAGGGATGCTCCAACTTTAGAAGCTAAGCAAAATAGATATTTGTTTAAAATATTTTTTCTATTCAGTACCACACACATATTAATATATGTTACACTTCTCTTTCTAGTATACCTAAATCATAATACCATCACATCACACCCACACAAAAGCTATGACGTTTCAAAATCTATATGTGCTGATCTCCCTTCCAAATAATTGTTATAGAGATATTTTTGTTTTAGTCAGGAGCTTTATAAAATTTAAATTCTGAAGTATAAAACTGAGCAGTTCATTGAGGAACCTAACAGTAGATTTCTTTAAACAAAAAATTCAACTCTCTTATACATTATTTATGTGAAGCCAAAATTTATTCTCCCATTACACTAATTTTCTTTTTATTTTTTGAGCCTCACTCTCTGCCGCTTAAATTTTTACCTTTGTATTTGTGTTTTCGGGCTTCCATACCAAAACAGTGTAGACTGGGCACATTAAAAGAAATTTATTTCTTTACAGTTTTGGAGATTGGCAAGTCCAAGATCAAGGGGACACCAGGGTTGGATTCTGGTGAAGCTTCTTTCATAGGACCTGTGTTTTTTCAGATGACATGACTTCCTCTGTATACACAGATTCCTAGGGTCTCTTCCCTTCTCATGAGTACATGAGGATTAGGGCCTCAGCTGATTTAACCTTCATGTAATCAGTAAAGGTCCTGACTCCAAATATAGTCAAATGGGTGATAGGGCCTGAACATACGTAATTTGACCCAAACAACTGAACACTTGACAGCCTTTCTGAAGGAGGACCATTAGGGGCATTTTCAATGAGGATCCAAACTGAAATAGCCCAGGTTGTTTTTACATTAAATGATATTTAATAATTGAATTCCATAGGACAAACCTCATATGCCAAGAATTTACACTTTCATACCTCACACTTCAAAATTATGAATCAGTCGCCTCCTACTACATGAGTTTTGAGAAGATTCTCATGCAGTCAAGCGTGATTTTTCCCCATTTTCATTATTATTTGTCCTTACTTTGAAAATACTTTCTGAATTTCCCTTTGCCTCCAATAATTACAAATTTCTTACATAAAAATATGAGTAGTGAAAATTTCATTGAATATAAAACTCACAGGCTAGAGATCCGGGGAAGATGGCGGCCAGGTGAGCAGCAAGGGAGCGAACCTCCTTAATAAACACCACCAGCTCGAGACAGACTTGGCGAGCGTGAATGCCGGGACCTCGGCTGGGAAGTTTAAACTGGGCGTATTTCTCTGAGATGCCGGGGGAGATGTGGTAGGGCGGACCAGGCTGCCGGGGCGAGACGTGGGAAAG
>PVLD010015335.1:0-48916 GCA_004027595.1 Dinomys branickii | reverse complement strand
ATATTACATATTGTTATCTTCAACAAAATTGCTCAGATTACCAGATGTAAGAATAGAAGGTCAAATCATTAAAGGGAATAAGAAAATAGTAATTTAAAACAACATTAGAGACAATACATAGTTACACTAGACAGGATTGTAGGAATTCACCAATGGTTGTTATACTGCAAATTGTTGTCATCACATAAGTTGCTCAGATGACCAGATATAAGCATGCAAAATTGGTCAAAATATATAAAACAATTAATCATTAACTGTTGCCCTCAACAAACCATTAGACACCAACAGTACAGTTATGCCATCAGTCTAGAGTTTTCAAATATTAGAAGTTAATTTGCTTGTGTAGACTCAAATTTGATTCCAGAGGCAGTGAAAGGGAGGCTTTAGTAAGTTTGGCTGTCTGAAAAACCTATATAAACAGCTTTCAGTAAAAAGTAAAAAATAAAGCTAAAGAAAGAAAAAGTAATTGTTGACCTCAAATTAAGTGTGTAGTTGTAACTGACTAGTCCACAATTCAAATAGACAGACAATTGTGCAGAACACAATTGCATTTAAATAAAAAGTGTACTTTTAGATATATCCATAAGGAGTGTCCTTCAGTGCTTGTAAAAACACTGATGAGACTTTCTTTCTTTCTGATTTGACTAATTTTCCCCAGTTTGCATAATTTCTTGACTTGAATTTGTTGCCTTTAGCCTTTCTTTTTGGAAAATTAAAATTACTTGGTATATATATATACACATACATACATACATACATACATATAATTTAGAGACCCTTTGTAGGGCTTTATGTTTGGGGTGGGCAGAGCAATTTCTGGCACAAACCTCTGCTCTAGTCAGCCATTGTGCTAGTTGCATTTAATACCCTTTTGGCTCCATGACTATAAATATTCCTTAGTGTCTTTATCTCACTGTGCACTGCATTGGAAGTAGTAGATTTGAATTAATTTATTAGCATTCTAATGACTTTTTCATGTGACTACAAATGTGGCTATTTCTGGACTGCAATGCAGTCTAGAAAGGCTTTCTTTAGGGAATGAGCCAGAATTTGAGAAATGTGAAAGTCCACAGTAACTGAAAAGAGAGTGGCCAGGAGTCTGTAGCTGTGTGTTAGGGTATCCCCAAACAGGACTAGAGACCCACCAATTCCCTCATTGATGGGGCCCAACCATATCAGAGAAAGTTTTTCTGAGTTTGGGCAGGCATCCCTGCTCCAATGTCGGCAGAAGTACACTTCAAAGCCTGGCCCTATGGAATTGCCCCCAGTGTTCTGGGATGGACCTACACTAGGGAAAGGTAAGGGCCAATCTTACCAGTCCTCGGCTGGATAATGAAGTATCTTGTGTAGAGTAGATAGTTAGCAGGAAGTGGCAAATAACCTTCTGGAGCTTGTAAAGAAGAAGGGGAGAAAGAAAGATGGATGAGAATTCCACTGGGAATTGTTAAGGCTGTAGCAGGAAGAGTTGAAGGCTAGAAAAATAATCTTGAACCATCCCTGTATGGACCACCAAATGTTTGGAAAAAGGAAAAGAATAGAGGTACAAACTCAGCAGGACAGGTTTACTTCAGAACAAACTTGAAAAGGACTGCTCTGGTACTAGAAACCAGACCAGCCAGCTTTCATACAGGAAATAAGGTTTTTATCCTTATTTCATGATATAATATACAAGAGCAAGGCTGCACAATGATTTGGTATTACCAGGTGTGGCTGTGTTTACTGGACCTTATCAACCCTGACTATACTTTTGTAGCAGGTGTAAAACATAGTAGGGGAAAGGGACCTAAAACGGTCTCTTAGATCAGCATAGTGGTGGTCAGAGTCCTTCATCTATAAATTTTTTGGTTTTATTAGTTTTTAGATTCTAATTTTTAACATTTTCAAGTTTATTTTATTGTATCAGCTGACATTCTTTGATGATTAAACTTCTGATAATGCATTATGAATCATTTAATAACACTATAATAGACATTTTAAAACAAAGAAAACCTTTGGCCTTTATAAACTAAATGCTATTATTGACTCCCACTGAATATAATAAATGCAGCTCAGAGTAAAAAAAATTAAGATAACTATCAGTCACTGATTACTAGAGAAAGAAATATAATACAAGATATACAAATATGTATAAGTATTTACAAGACTGGCTTACAATGGTCACCCACAGAGTTGGATGTGGAATAGCGCAGAGGATCTGACTACACAACGGAGACCTGAAGGATCTAGTCAAAGGTCTGGAGTTCACTGAAATGTCCCATGCAAGTTGTTGTCAGGAGGCCAATGGGTCTTCAGTGGAAAGATGAAGGATCTGCGCCAGAAGGCTGAAGGATGTGCACTGGAAGCTGAGGAGTCTGAGCTGAGAGGCAGGAGATGATAGTCAAGATGAAGGTAAAGAATGAAACTTCTCCAAAGAAACAGAAGCAGATTCAGCCTTCTTCATTTCTCCTTTACACCATCCCAGTGACAGGTTGCCCTAGTGAGCGGAGCTGCTCAGTCAAATTAGTTGAGTTTCTCTTACTTAAGTTGACACAACCGATCATCACACCAAATATACATCAAAACAATTACTATCTATCCCAAAACAACCCAACCAAATCTATCCCAAAATAATAGATACATTAACTTTACCATTCTTGACATTAAGTGAATTGTTTTCAAATGTATTAATGATTTAAATGTGGAAAATTTTAATTTCCAGAATAATGGAAATGAAACTCCTACAAATACCCCATTTCAGTTAGCAAACCTTGTCCAATGTGATTATTTAGTTCTAATTACCAGTGGGAATTTTTACTAAATTCTTTCACTCGCTGTCTTAAAATCTCCAAACAAAATGAAAGTCTAAATTGAATTAATCATGGATTATTTCCTCTCAATTAAGAGTGCAATTAAAATATGCTTTCCTCTAACTAAAATTGATAATGACAATGTGACTCATATTAGAAAGAAGAATGATACTAAATGTTCAGACATTTATTTTGTTTCCATCATTATCCCATGATATACTACAGAAAATAATCGAATGAAAACTTATCTTGTCAGAGTGGACAAGGAATATTTAGCCTCTTAGACATCAAATGTTATTTTAAAATCTTCTTATAATAATATCCTAGAATATATTTGGAACCCATTGATAGGCTCAGAAGTTCAAAAAATCCACAATTAATGCTTAATACCTACTGTGGCAAGTTGAGAACAAAATAGTAGTTAGCAGAGGCTGGGAAAAATGGGGGAGGGGGAGATTGGTATGGGTGTGATGCTATTATTTGACAGGAGGGGTAATTTAGTTATCTATGGTGCAGCAGGTTTGTAATTAACAGTAATAATTTTATATGTCAATATAGAAGAGAATTTGAGAGTACTCTGTAAACAGACAATAACTACACATGATGGGCATGATAATTATTTTCAGTTGATCACTCATTATTCATTGTGTATGTGAACCAAAACCTCATATTGTACCTCATACATACATACAAATATTGTGTCAATCAAAACTGCCTGGGGTCAGTGACATGTATCTATTGCCTTAGCAATTTAAAGGGCTGAGGTAGGAGGATCACTTGAGTATCATATTTTGATACCATCCAGGGTAAAATATTGAGACCTCATCTTAAACTACTACTCCAAAGGTAGAAAGAATAAATTAAAATTAAAATATTAAATTAGGAAAGAGTAACTTCTGAAAATTTAACATTCCTTTCATTGAGATTTGCAGCATAACTCACTGGATCTTGAATATCAAACTGGTTTAACTAATAGAATTTTGCAAAAATAGAACTTAGAGGCTAGGTAATAGTTTTTGAAGATTCCACCTTGATATCTGGAAACATTTGCTTCTTTAATTTAAAAAACTGTTATGGTAAGGAGACAGCATAAGTTTTATCTGGTAAACAGATTTTTAAGTGTATAATAAATGATCATTAACTATAGGCTCAGTGCTACACAGATCTCTAGATCTTATTCATCTTGTGCAAGTCAAACATATTCATTAATTATCAACTCCCCTTTTCTTTTTACTTCAACACCTGCCATCTACCAGTTACTCTCTGCTTCAGTAACTTTGACTATTTTGTTCACATAATTGAAATCATGCTATATTTGTTTTTCTGTGGCTGGCTTATTTCACTTAGTATAATATCTTCAAAGTTCATCCCTTTTGTTACATATTGCAGTATTTCTTTCTTTTCTAGCATAGAGCAATATTCTATTCTATGAGTAGACATTTTTTCTCTATCCATTTGTCTGTGGGTGGCACTTGGATTGCTTCTAAATGTGGACTATTATGAATAATACTGCCATGACCATGGGAGTGCTAATATTCTTTTGAGATTTTGATTTTAAATTTTATGGCTAAATATCCAGAAATGGAATTGTTGAATTATAAGGTATTCTATTTTTTAACTTTTTGTAGAAGTTTTATAATGGATTCTACAGTGACTGTAACACTTTCCATTCTTACCGAAAATGTTTAAGGGTTCTGATTTCTCCACATACTTACAAATACTTCTTTCTTTTACTCCATCCCAGAGTGGCTATCCTAATGAGGGTGAGGACACACCTCAGTATAGTTGTCCTTTGCAATTCTTTAATTTTTAATAATATTATTAAAGCAATACCATAGTCTATATTTACCTTGACCATCTAGTTTTATGTGTGCCCAAGTACAATTTTTTTTAAATTTTCTTTTCATTTCAAGTGAGAAACTCTTTTGTGTTTCTCATAAGGCAGAACACTCTCAGATGTTGTTTGCCCAGAAATGTCTTTACTGTCCCTTCAGTTCTGAGACAATGTTTGCCAGGTAAAATCTTTTTCATTGGTTTTCTTTTTTTCTTTTTATCATTGAGTACTTTTGGTATAAGATCCCAGCAATTCTAGTCTGCCTCTCAAACATCCAGTAAAAACTGTTTTAATTGTTCTTAGTGCCTGCCCAGCCCCACCCATCCAGGCACCTAGAATGTGGCTTTAAGAAAGGGCTGCTTTACAGTAGTGGCAAAGCAATGAGTACTAATAACTTAGCCTCTCCAAAGGAAGGTGTCTAAAGTCTGGAAAACAATACCTTAAAGAAAAATCAGAGTGGAGGATACACGGAACCACAAGTGAACCAGTGGAGGAGACAAAAATTAAATTAGGTAATATAGAAGAAATAGAACATGCTGCAAAGGAAAGACCACAAAGCAGTGCCACTAACAGGGGCAAGGTAGCTGCCAGCCAGGAGGCGAAGTGAAACTAACAATACTTCTGCTTACAGAGAACTGGAGAATTGCATTCAGACCAGGAAAATCCGGTGCAGTTGGAGGCAGCAGCCAAAACCTGAGACAGGGCTTCCCTAGTGGCCCTCCCCAGCCAACAGTTGGTGAGTGGTTGCAGTAGAAGCACCAGAGGGCACAGCTGCACAGAGCTGGAGCCGGCAGGCGTGCCAGTGTATGGAAGGGCTGGGTGTTGGAGTCCGGCTCCTAGCACACCTCCGTGGCTGCTTCACACTGCTGAGTTCCCTGAGTGGGTGAGCGGAGGCCAGTTAATGGAGACTGCTGGCAGCTGGAGAGCAGACTGTGGGGAGTCCTACTGAGGGGCAGGGCCTGGTGACCAAAGACTCAGCTCCTGTGGTCACGGGCCTGGTTCAGCCTGAGCTACACCAGGGTGGAAGCTCACACTCGCAGCACCTTATTGGGCTAGCTAACATTTGTTCCCATCAGACATCTTATTTGTTGAGGTGTTTCTATGTTTCTGGATTTACTTAGTAATATGGAGTTACATTATATTCTTTTATAATTTCATGTGTTCATTATATGAAATAAGATAATATTTGGTTGTTATTTTGCATATTTGTTCTTTCACTGGCTCTGATTTAATAGGTGTCTAAGTTCTCTCCATTGTCTCAGCTCCTTATCTAGTTTCTTTAACTCAAACCCCAGACAACATTATTAACAAATTTCTTTACTTTTTTCCCCAAACATATAAACTCATCCCAAATTTTTAGAATTTCCCACAGTCCGTTCCCTCAAAACTGCTCCTGTGTCCATTAGCATAGTTCTGCCGTCCTCCTCACCCAAGCCTCTGGCTTTCTCCTATTCTGCCTAGTTTATTGTACTCCCATAAGCAGGTTCTGCCAATGACACTTCTTCAAACAGAAAGTAAACCCCTTCTCCCATACCATGCCTTCCCGCACGAAATATCCATTAAAAACTCTCAATACTAAACATTTGATTGAACTAAAAGTACTCCAATAAAATCAAACCTCACATCAACTTTTTTCTCATCCTCCACTATTTTGCCCTTCGAACCTCATCCACCCACCTCCCGGTCTCTCCACCTCATCTCAGCCACCGTGCCGAGCGGCCATATGTAGTACACTATTATCGCGTGCATGGAGAATAGAAAAAGAGGAGCAGGGTAAATGCAAGGACTGTCGTGCAGACGTGATGTATAATTGAATCTGTGGATGGTCTTATAAATAGAAGCAATTCTTTGGCAAAATGTAGGGACAAACTCAGAATCACTTTAAGTAAATAACATAAGGAGTAAATATTAGCACTGGACATACAAAGTTGAACATTATTCACAGGGAGCAACATCTTAGTAAAAATAACCACATAAGCCACAAACTTTCCTCACTTCTCCTCAACTTGTAGGAACCCCTCACAAAAGAGAAAAAAGAGGTGGTCATATATAATTTTTTAAAAATTTACATGTAGGAGAATAATGAAGCAAACAAATAGAATATCTCCCACCCCACTGCTACTTCTCCCAAGGCTGGGTCAGGGTTCATGAAAGGAAAAGAAGACAAATACTAGGTAGCAGAATTCATCCATTCAAGAAACAACTAGTTTGATGACAGAGTGTCTGATATGGAGGACAAAAATGGAAATAAAATAATGAATTTAAAGAAGCAAAAAGAAAATAAGAGAACAAGAGAAGACAATGTAGCAGCTCCTAGATGACAAGAGGACCAATCCAAGGATAATCAGAGTTGGAGCAAATGATAGAACAGATGGATTCACAAGCATCCTTACAGAAATTGTGGAAGAAATTTTACCAAGTATGAGAAAAGGTTTCAAAATACAAGTAAGCAACACTTACAGTACACCAATTATGATGAAAGGACAAGTTCACCAAAACATATCCTTATTAAATTCATAGGTATCCAGCAAAAAAAAAAAAAAAAAAACCAGAAACTTCTCCAGACACATTTACCTACTTGATCTTTGACAAAGAGTCCAAACCCATGTGTTGGAGGAGAGATAGGCTATACAGCAACTAGTGCTGGGGAAGCTGGTTCTCTGTGTGCAGAATTGAAACTGGACTCTTATCCCTCACCATATAAATTAAAATCAAAAGGGGTCAAAGATCTAAGTGTTAAAATAGAAACATTACATCTACTAGATGATAAAATAGGTAAAACACTTGAGAACATAAGATGTAGGAAAGGATTTTCTAAACAGAACCTCAATTGCAGAAGAAATAAGAGCAAGAATCAAGAAATAGGGCTATGACAGACTGTGAAGCTTCTGTACAGTAAAAGAGTCAATCAGTAGAGTGAAGAGACAAGTTACAGAATGCGATCACATTTTTGCCAGCTACTCTCCAGGGAAGCATTTTCTGTGATTTACAGAAAATAAATTAAACTATTTGAACAATAGTTGCCCCATGTGTCAAGTGGACATAATATCCGATTACAGTGCTGTTTTAAAACTCTAATGAGCTAAGCAAGGTGGTGCACACCCATAATCCCAGCACTCAAGAGGCTGAAGGAGGGAGCTCATGCTAATATATAATATATTCCATGTAAAATTGTATTTTTTCTTATTGTTAGTGAACTTAAATTAACTGTATAAAGCAGTTAAAATATATTTTAAGACAGAAATTTCTATATATGGAAAGAGCTGAAATTCTTAGCTAGAATTGTTATATAAAGGTCAAACATAGAGTACAACTAAAAATGTGTCATTTGAAAATACAAACATGTGGCACCTCTTTGAAAAATGCAAATTAATAATAGCCACAAAAAGGATTGTGAAAAAGCAAAGGATTTAAGTTTTGGCAGGAGCGCCAGGAATCCCTTACACAGGGCGGCCTCATCGTCTCATCCTGGGTGACAGCTGCACAGCTGCGCATCTTACTATTAGCCTTAAATCTATAGCAATAGATGTTGTAAATGTTTATGTGATATGATTCACAATATTAAATGGCTCGTTCAGTTTCAAACTTGAGGTAGATGTGTAACTGCCAATTCTTCTCCAGCTACATATACAACTCCAAGACCAGGAACTGAGGAGAGAACACAATCAGCCAATAGCCTACTTTCTCTTTCTTCTCATCTCCTGCTTCTCTGCTATCAATTATAAGAAGGTGGAAGAAGTGTCTCTGTAATGAGCGGACAGTGTTTTGCAGAGTTCTTGGTATACCTTAGTCCATTTAGGCTGCTATAATATAACGCCACAGGCTGAGTAGTTTATCAACAATAGAAATGTATTTTTCCTATTTCCACAGGCTGTAAGTCTGACATTAGGGTGCCAGCATGGTCAGTTCTGATGAGGCTCTTCTTCTGGGTTGCAGACTACCTTCTTTCTGTTTTCTCACATGGAGGATGGCCAAGTGAGCTCTGCTGGCTCTTTTATAAGGGTGCTAATACCATCCATGAGTGCTCCACCCTTAAGACCTAATCAATTCCCAAAGGTCCCACCTCCTAATGCCATGCCTCCTTCCAGAACAGTATACTTCATGCCTTAGGAGAACTTTTAACTTTTTTTTTTCAGCTGAGAGTTTTAGTGGATAACTCCAGTAAAGTAAAAACATACTATTCAATGTGTTATAATATCAGACTCTCATATTTACTGTGTGTTCTCAAGCAATTTTCCTGTTTTTCCAATCTCAGTAGTCATTGTTAACTTAAAAAGGACAATGTACCCACCTTTTCCGGACTGTTTACCCCATTTTTTGTTAGTTGTTAGTTGTTTGTTTTTTGTTTTTTTTCTTTTGAGACAACATCTCCATATGTTTTTCAAGCTGGCTTTGCAATCATTATATAGTCCAGGCTGGCTTTGAACTCACAGAGATCCTCTTGTCTCAGCCTTGCAAGTGTTGGGATTACAGGTACCATTTCAAAATATTTAATTAAAGATAGGATGACTTTCAGTAGAAATTAACCCAGTACAATGAATGGGATATTCCATAACTTTTGGGAAATAGATCTTAGAATGTAAATTTTACTATATATTAGGTCAAAATAAATTATATTATTAGTTATAATAATATATAAATCAATCATTTGGTCATATAACAATAATTATTTTGGTGATACACATTTACTTAATTTTATCTTTAGTATTAAATTTGGCTATTCTGTGTATTCCATTAAACTGAAGAGTTTATTCTTTGGAATGTACTTTTCTGAATCTAAGGGTTTTCACAGGCCGATGTAGGGGGCCTGCCCTGGGACTAAGACCTATTAAAAGAAAAAGCTATCTCACCTAATACTTTTGTCTCCTTGGAACTAAGCTGTCAAATCAATTTCAGGTCTTGCTTGCTTTTGGTCACAATGTAATGTCTTAATTTGTAATGTATAATTTTATAATTATATTCAGTGTTTATAGTGGCACCTGCACAAAGATTACCCTGGTATGAGATACTCCAACCATTACTGAAAGCTTAATCTATCCCTCTTTTCATACATTCATATATCTCACATGAGATGACAGGTAAAATTGTCATATGAAAACCCAAGAATACAAAGTACAGCTGTTCTGTGGGTTTTGCCTCAGTCGAAGATGGGGAAAGTAGTTTGATTCTATTTGCTACCTACTTTCCAAGCTGGAAAATCATGACAAGAAAGAATATCATAAGTTTATCTTCAAAACGGAGCAAAGAAAGTATTTTATGTTTATGGAAAAGCAGGTGTGAAAACAGATGTGGTAGCTTTTAAGAGTAGTAATATATTTCCAATTGTGTTTTCATATGCATGGGGAATTTCAAAGGCATTAATGTATAAATAAAAATCGTAAATCAAACATAAATATGCACATATTTATGTATTGTGGAAAGAGAAAGAGAAAACATTAAGGTATGCATTCTTCACATTCCTAGGTGACTTAATTTAAAATGCATGAAATACTAAAATCGCAAGTTATCTGTTCCTTATCGCTGAGCATATCCTGCCTCATCTTTGTACAAAAGAAATGCATACACAACAAAAATGTATACATCGGCCTGTGAAAAGTAAGTTTCTTTTTGTAAACAAAGTTTGCTTTATATTTGTCATTAAGTAAGTGAAAGGCTAATAATTCAGTAAAAAATAGTAATTGTCAAGTAGCTATGACTATGTTTAAGTATTTTCTAGAAATGAAGAAATACTAAGAAAGTAATATAAATGTTTCCCAAAATGGGAGTAATACTAAAAATCACTAATGAATAATTAGGAGCTGGGGGTGTAGATCAGCACTGGAGTAGTTTCCTACGCTGTGTGAGGCCCAGGGTTCAAGCCCCAGCACTCAAAACAAAACAAAGCAAAGCAAAACACAGGTATAACTAGATTCTAATGCCACTCCAGTCAGTTAATTATGAATAGCTGCTATAAAGAGCTACTTTCAATTTTCTATAATCATAAATATAATTTTCTTGCACATGGACTCCTAAATGCAACACATTTCACATGGCTGACTTGGGGTTTTTGTTGTTGTTGTTGTTTTAATTTTTTGATGTCCATAATGGAACCCAGAGCCTTGTACATGCCAGAAAAACACCGCACCACTGAGCCGCAACTCCCATTCCACATGCCTGGTCGGTAGAAGGGTTACTGGGGTTACTGGTAGGTTGCTTTAGGGGATCCCACGGAGGACAGGAGGGTGCAGTTAGACAACTGGTTTCGCTTGGACAGGTCCTTGTCCAGGCAAGGAACTAGTTCAAGGTAGAATCGCACGGAGTCAGTCCCCAAGGGAAATGTGTTAGCGTACCAGATGACGGCACAGACAGGATGAGCTGAGTAGTACAAGCCTCCATTTCGAAGGACTACCCTGGAAATTACAGTATTTAGAAGTCTCTTATTATGCTTGTAAGATGTGAGACAGGGGTTAGGCAGCTGAATCTTCAGAAAAGGAGACTTAGCAGTGTGCTTCATAGCACAGGACCCTCCAAGTTCGTGTTATAAAGAAGGACTACTGATCGATTCTTGCACTGCTCTCTTTTCGGCCTTGGCTGACCACTTTTGCATTCCTCGTAGTGGTCTTAGTCCTTTGGTGTAAAATGGTTTGTGAATTTAAATTTGACAAATAGGTTATTCAAGAGGGCCAGATCACCACCTGGTACCTACCTAACTTTGGAATTCATGTTCCCCTACAAAGAGCAAGAGAAGGTTGTAATTATATATCTTCGATTGCTGAAAATGTCTAAAAATTTCTGGAACATGGTAATAGCTTTTTTCTCATATAATTTGCTATAACCCTCTGTGAGTAGTCCAACATCAACGGTGCTCCATGACAGGCAGGTATCGGTGCTCCGTGACAATCAGTAAACCCATTTTGCCGTTACTTAGATTCCAAATCTAAATCATCTCTTGTGCTACTTATTCTTTCAATCATAGCAATCCTTTCTGTTTTTGTTCTGTTTTACAAAGCTAGGGATTAACCCCAAGGGTCCTCTACTACTAAGCTGCTCCTCCTGCCCTTTTTCATTTTATTTGAGACACAGTCTCTCCAAATTGCCCAAGCTGAGAGCTAAGATAATTGTGTGACTAATTTCTGTTCATTTGTTGGACGGAACACTTAATGTTTGATTGTTTGAGCAGTCTTGCCTGCCTGTACCTGGTAATCTGAACAGCTACTTTGAAGATAACAATAACTAATATCACAACCATTGTTGATTTCCTATCAATCTTGTTTTGAAATTCTGTATTGTTTTTGTACTTTTTGTGTTTTTGTTTTTATCTTTGTTTTTGTTCTTTTCTCTTTATAAATAAATAAATAAATAAATAAATTGCCCAGCCTGGCCTCCAACCTGTGCTCTTTCTGCCTCAGCTTCCCAAGTCACTGGGTTTAAAGCTATATGTCACATCACTCAACTGGGAATGACATTTTTAATTACTTCATAATGTCCTCCATGTCTGTTCTTTCACTATTATTGAAAATAGTTTAACCTTGATGTTTCCTGCTTCCCGTGTGTTCTATAGTCATAGATTTATCATTATCTTCCTTTTAAGTGAATATTTCTAGGTCATTCTGTGCACTATTTCTATTCATGGAAGTTCTAAATATTGATAATGTATATATTGCTAATAGTCCTAAAATGTTGCTTTCTAAATTTACTTGCCTAATCATTCATATTTGATGGTTCACAGCTATATGAAGAGTTTAAACTCCTTCTTCTGTTGGGAACAGCCCTCCAGTTGTGACCATCTTATTCACCAGTCTAGTTTACATCTTCTCCCATGAATGACATGGGCTACCTGTTGCTTCACGGAGGGGACAATTTAGTTGTTTTGAAGTGTTAATGTTTTAACTCTCTGCCATGATGTGTTTCATAATTTATTATAGGTGTAAATCATCTGATGTATTCCTGGGTTCCTTCCACAGATTATGGTTTACTAGACACACACAAAATGCTAAAATCTGCAGGTTTAGCAGTGATTGTAGTGGATTCTGATAAAGAGGACATCAGATACAAGCAGAAATATTATTCTATTTATCAAGACTCTATTCAAGGCCGGGCATGGGGGCACACACCTGTAATCTCACAATTCATGAGGCTGAGGCAGGAGTATTATGAGTTTAGGGCCAGCGTGAACTACATAGTAAGATCCTGTCTAAACAAAAACAAACAAACAAATTAATTAATTAATTAATTGTGCTCATTCTGGGGATGACTCGGAGGTCAGAGGAGTAGTAAAACTGATCAAGATTACATATATATATATATATATATATGCTAATTCTCCCAGATCAATTTAATTAACTGTGTCTAATAAACATATAGTTAGAAAAGTTTTTTAAACTCTACTCACCTTTGAAAAACATGTTCCATTTCCTTCTTTCTTTTTCTTTCTTCCTTTCTTTCCTTCCTTGTTTCTTTCTTTCCTTCTTATTTTCTTTCTTCTTTCTTGATGATGGGGATCAAACTCAGAGCATTAAAAATGCCCAGCAAACATCTGAGCCATACCTCTAGCCTGATTTATTTTTTTACTATGAAACTTTCTGAATTACCCTAGGGAAAAGTGATCATTCTATACCATGAACTTATACAGTATGTCTCTATAACACTCACTCTTTCATTCAGTTTTCAGAAAGAGCTATCATCCTTCTTTTTTGGAATAGCCAATCCACTTCTTCCCATTCCTTTCCCTAGTTAATTTTTCAGCATAGTACTTAATAGTGCTCAATATTACAGTGAATCTATTAGGTTTCCTTATAAACTATTTCCTCCACTTGAAAATAAGCTTGATGAAGGTAGAGACATTGATCTGCCACTATGGTATTTTCATTTAAGTTTAGAACAGCTTAAAAGGTACTCAAAGAATGTTCAAGGAGTTTGTCATTTAGCATTTAGACACTTATTGTTGTGTTTTCATAAATGTTCCTGATAATTCAACAACATAGAGTCCTCCTTAGGCGAGAGCCTCCTTCACATTTCTTTCCTTTTCTTCCTTTATATTACCCAGTCTTATGGTTTGCACAGGAAAAAACCTAATGCAGATTTATTGATATCTGTTGTCCTATCAATATGGATCTTAGACATTGGTAATTGATTAAAATTTTCTCTCTCTCTCTCTGCCCCCCATCTTCTCTGTGTGTCAGAGCATCATCAAATCCAGCACCTTGCACATGCTAAGCATGTACTGCACTAAAACACTACACTCTGATCCCTCCATTTTCCCCCTCTAAGCAACAATGTGAAAGATAGGAGAATGCCTTTCAAAAATGCCCATGTCCTATCCTCTGTGAACCTATTAAGATGCTCCTTGTTCCAAACAGGGCTTTCAGACAAGTTTAAAGCTGAAGACCTGGAGGCAGCACAATTATTTTGGATTATCCAAGTGAATCAAGTCTAATCTCATGAAGCAGAGAACTTTTCTAGTTATCAAGAACCAGAGGGATCATAGCCAGACGACTCAATCTGCTGTTGCTGGTTTTGAAGGTAGAGGAGGTGAGCGAAGGATGTGGGGCCTCTAGAGGTTGGGAAAGTCTGCTAATAGATTCTCCTCGCCTGAGCCATCAGGAGTGGAAACAGCCTTGGTGACCCCTTGATTTCAGTCTAGTGAGGTCTGCATTGGGTTATGACTTATAAAAGGTAGGATAATACATTTGCTTTATGTCACTAACTCTCCTCATTTATTACAACAGCAATAAAAACCACAGGCAAACAATTGCAACAACAAAAACTCCCTTCAATCCTGTTCTGCTCGTATAAAGAGTGAAGCAGATTGCTGCAGGATTGTGTATTTTCTGTTTGTACTTATTTATGAAATAATTCAGGCCAGGCATGGTGGCACACGCCTGTAATCCCGGCACTCAGGAGGCTGAGGCAGGAGGATTGTTATGAGTTTGAGGCCAGCCTGGGCTACAAAGTGAGCTCAAGACCAGCCTGAACTGCATAGAGAGATCCTGTCTCAAAAAACAAACAAACAAAAACCTGCAAATATAAAAAAATTTTGAATTTCAAGAATTTTTCTCTTTTCTCCAGAAAAAATTAATATAAGCTAAATTGGCCAGTACTTATTTATACTGTTAATATTGTGAATATTATGCTAAAAATCCCATGTATATATATGTGTGTGTGTATATGTGTGTGTGTGTAATATTCATAAAATTAATAAAAAAAGATATATTCACATGCTGAGAATCCCATATAATCCCTCTCATGTTTCATAAAACTGTTTTATTCACTACAATTGAAAATTTAATAGTTTTCATCAGAGAAGTTTTTTGAGTGATATGACACAAATTTCTAGAGAATAACATGTTCTCTTCCATTTGAGTTACTTTAGAGAAAGTACTATCTTAACCTGTAAATTATGCTCTCATTAGAAATTTTATCCCAAGGCACAAGTATGTACCTGTACTTCTATCACGCCATGTTATATATTTGCCTTTAAAATAGTATTTAAAAGGCTTGTTTACAATGATAACTACAATCTGCAATTGTGAGGCCATCTTCCTTTTCACAAGCAATAATTTTATAATAATCAGTGATTATTTTTTCTTATAAACTCTGGCTGATAATTTATATTATCACATAAAGCTAGCATTGATTTGGGCCATTTCATACTAATGCATTATTCTCAAGCAATTGGAAGCGTCCTCTAATAACAAGAGAGAATTTTTGTTTCCTTTTTTTTTCACAGTACCGGGAATCAATCTCAGAACCTTGCTCTTGCCAGGCAGGTGCTTGTGCTGGTGAACTATATCCCCAGCCCTAAGAGAGAATTTTTAAGACTCCTTCTCTAAGAAAAAATTTTGAAGCTAAAAATCCAACTATTATCAGAAAGATACACAATTTTATTCCCCTTATTGGTTTTCTTTTCTCTTTTAATGAACACAGAAGTTCATAGGAGGCATCGTGCTTGTGATTTATTATTTTAGCTCATTATTACCTCATAAATTCCTGTGTTCACAGAGGACTATTTCAACAGTATTCCATTATTTTTTAGAGTACTGAGGATTCAAGCATTGGAACTTCATATTGAGCCATATCCCCAGCACTTTTTTTGCATTTTATTTTGAGATTTTGCCTAAATCTCTAAATTGCTCAAACTGCAATTGGATTTATGATCCTCCTGCTATAGGTTCCAACAATGTTGGGATTACATGTGTGTAACACCACGTCCAGCTTTCAACAATATTTCATTTGTTATATGCTATTTTTTCAGTCCATCTTTGAAATTACATTGGTAGATTAGCCCATAATATCTATCCTTTTCCAAGATAAATGTACTATTTTGCTTATATATGCACTGTACTTTGGGTAATGATCAGATCATAGCAATTAGCATACACATCATGTTATACATGTTTTATTTCTTTATGGTAAGTATAATCAAAGTACATTCTTCTGACTATTTTGGAATTTACAGTGGATTATTACTAACTATATTCACCCTACTGTACCATAGAGCACCAGAGTATATTTCTTCTAACTGTAAGGTTGCAACTGGGATGCAGTCTCCTATTGATGAACCTTTAAGCTGATTCTAATTTTTAAGAAAGATAAATGATAATATAAGAAACATTATTTTGTATGCACTTTACATAGTTATATATTTCTTTTCTTCTTTGTAAATTAATTTTATTAATACAATTTGACATACATAATGGTCACATTTCCTTTTAGGGAATTTATTTCTGTACAAAATATGTCTTCCTTTATCCCATTTCACTTCTTTGACATCAGCCCTTTCCCCCTTCTCCCTTTATAAAATTTGTTTCTATTCTCTTCCTTCCAGTCTTGTTTATTAACTATTTCCTCTCTTCCCTTCTTCAATCCTTTGTTCACCTTCCCATTTGAGCATTTTTTGCCTACTTCCCAATATTCATTATCCATTCTGTTCTATATTTGCACTTTTGGTTTCTCACACAAGAGAAACCATTTAGTGCTTAAAGATGTGTGTCCGACTTATTTTGTTGAAAAGTGTGCTCTGAACTTCAAACCAAGAATGATCAAAAAAGATAAAGTCACTACATACTTGTTAGGGGAAAACTTCAAGAAGAGATAATAATCATAAATATATATGCACCAAATATGGGAGAACACAACTATATAAAACAAAAATTTGTAGCCATTAAAAATCAAATAAGCAATAATACAGTTCTAAAAATCCCATTGTAACAGAGATAGATCAACAAGACAAAAAATCAGCAAACAACAGAAATGAACCAAACCTGTGAAGAAACAGACTTAGTAGACTTTTATAGAGTATTCCACACAACATTATCATAACACACATTCTTCTCAGCTGCTCATGGGAGGTTCTGTAAAATAGACCATATACTAGTCCACAAAACACGCCTAAGTAGAAGTAAAAGAATTAAAATTGTCCTATATATATATTACCTGATTATAGTTCAATGAAATTGGAAATGAATAGCAAAAGCAACTGCAAAAACTCCATAAACACATAGAAATCAAGTAACATCCTCCTGAACAACCAAAGGGTCACAGATGAAATTAAGAAGAAATTAAGCAATATCTAAAATCAAATGAAAGTACAAATAGATCATACTGGAACCTCTGGGGTGCAATGAAAGCAGTCTTAAGAGGGAAATTTATAGTGATTAAATCTCATATCAGTAAATCAGAAAGAACAGAAATAAGCTAATGCTGGATATCAGGCTTCTAGAAAAAGAATAGCGAGTCAGGCTGAAAGCCCACACAAGGAGGAAATTATAAATATCAGAGCAGACATTAATGCAATTGAGATTTTAAAAACAATGCAAAGAGATGGTTCTTGGAAAGAATGAATGAAATTGAGAAGGCTCAAGTCAATCCAAAAAACGAAAGACAAATTTCAAAGTTGTGCCTACTTCTAGAATCTTTACTTGCATAAGATGTAAAACAGAGAAGAATAGGACAGACTCTCAGAAATATGAATTACCAAACCTGAAACAAGAAGATACAAAAATTCTGAATAGCCCAATATCTGTTAATGAAATTGAAAATGTAATTAGAAGCTTATCAACAAAGAAAAGCCCAGGTCTTGATGGATTCACAGCTCAATTCTACAAGCAATTTAGAGAGGATTTTATGTCAATACGCTACAAACTCTTTAACGAAACTGAAAGGGAAACAATTCTCTCTAATTCATTCCTGGAGGCAAGTACAACCCCATAACAAAACCAGAGAAAAACTCAGCCAAAAAAAGAGAACTATAGGCCAACCACCTTAATGAACATACATGCAAAGATCCACAATACAATACCAAAAAACAGAATGCAACCAATCATCAGGAATATTATAAACCACGACCAAGTGGGACTCGTTTCAAGGATACCGGGATTGTTCAACATATGCAAATCAATAAACTTAATACACAATATCAACAGAGTCAAAGACAAAAATCACATGATCATCTCAATAGATGCAGAAAAAGCTGCTGATAAATTCAAACATTCCTTCATGATAAAAACCCTACAGAAAATTGAAATAGATGGTCTTTACATCAATCTCATAAAAGCCATCCATGACAAACCATGAGCCACCATCATACTACATGGACAAAAGCTGAAAGCTTTCACTCTAAAATCAGAAACAAGAAAAGGATATCCACTATCACCATTCTTATTCACTCTTATTAAATATAGTTCTAGGAACATTAGCCAGAGCAATTAAATAAGAGAGAGAAGTAAAAAGAATAACAATAGGAAGAGAAGATAGGAAGAGAAGAAGTTATCATTATTAATAGCTGACATGATATGAGACCCCAAAAACTCCATCAAAAGACTTCTAGATTTAATAGTGTAGAGAGAAATTGGGAAAAAAATACCCTTCACAGTAGCATCCAAAAATGAAATATTTACAAATCAATCTAAAAAAGGAAGTAAAAGTTCTATCTGTGCATTGAAAATTACAGTACTCAAATAGGAAATTGACAAGTGGAAAGATATCTCTTGCTCATGGATAGGAAGAATCAACATAGTGAAAATGGTCATACTTCCAAAACTGTTATACAGATTTAATGCAATCCCAGTCAGAATACCATGAGCATACCTCACCAATGTAGAGAATATATTCCTAAAACTTATTTGGAAATAGAACAGACCTATAGTAGCAACAGCAATCCTGGGCAACAAAGGTATGGTGAGAGGCATCAAAATCCCTAACTTGAGATTATATTACAAAGCTACTACGATAATATTAGCATGGTACTGGCAAAACAAAATAGATATGAGGATCAGTGGAACATACTGGAACATACAGACACAGCTATAAATACATTCAGCTACCTTATCTTTGACAAAGAGGGCAAACACTTTCACTGAAAGAGATAGCTTCTTCACAAATGGTCCTGGAAAAACTGGCACTCTACATACCAAAGACTAAAACTACACCTATATGTTTATCACCATGCACTAAATTAAAGTGAAAATGAATCAAAGATTTAAATATTACATAGAAACAGTAAATCTATCTAAGAGAAATTAGGAAGAAATGTTAAAGGCATAGGGGTAGGCAGAGAGTTCATGAACAAAAACCAAACTGCATGAGAAGCACTTCAAAGAATCAACAACTGTGATCTCATCTTATTAAAAACTTTTTGTGCATTAAAAGAAATCACCAAGAGTGAAAAGAAAACCCACAGAGAAGAAAAAATATTTAGCCAACTGTCCGTCAAACAAAAGACATCTACCTAGAACATATAGAGAACTGAAAAACATCAGACCCCCAGTTTCACAGACAAAGTCCAAAAATGACAATCTGAGATGAATATTCACTTCTCTGATCAAGAAATGCAAATGGCAAATAAATATATAAAAAATGCTCAATATCATTGGTCATTTGAGAAATGCAAATTAAAACAACACTGAGATTTCATACCATCCCAGAAAGAATGGCTCTCATAAAGAAATCAACTTATAATAAATGCTGGCAGGGCAGCTAGGAAAAAGCAACAGTTCTTCACTGTTGGTGGAACTGTAGACTGGTGAAACCACTGTGGAAATCAGTGTGGAGAGTCCTCAAAATCTAGGATTAGAGGTTCCATTCAACCTAGTTATTCCCCTTCTCTGTATTTTCACAGAAGAATTAAGAATATCATGCCACAGTAATGTATGTGCATCTCTATTTATTTCAGCACAATTTATAATAGCTAAATATTGCAAACAACCCAAATGCCTATCACCTGGGGAATGGACCAAAAAAATGAGATATTTTTACACAATGGAGTACTAATCAGCTATTAAAAAGGATAAACTTGAGGCTTTTATATGTAAATTGATGCAATCTCAGACCACACTCATAAGTGAAATAAATCTGACTTACATGTGTAAACATTGTATTGTTTCCCTAGTATAAAAAACTGAAAGAGTAAATTAGATCCAAAGTGTACAACAGATATTGTGAAAGGGAAAGAAATTGCTCAAATGGAAAGAACAGCTGGGATGAGGGAAAGGAGAAAATAAAGAAGGAAAAAGAATATATATATATATACATATATATATATATATGAGATAGCTAATTTAAATATACTACTAATTATTATTAGTTCATAAAAAGAATAGTTTGTATTTATATATATATTTTTTTGGCAGTACTGGGGATCGAACTCAGGACCCTGCGCTTGCTAGGCAGGCGCTTATTCCACTGAGCTATATCCCCAGCCTATTTTTTGCATTTTTATTTTAAAGAGAAAAGAGCAAAGCAAATTAACAAAAACAAATACATAAACAAAATGACACAAAAATAATAAAAACCATAAACAAGTTGATAGGCAATTAATAATGGTTGTATTACATATTGTTATCTTCATATTGCTTACTCAGATAACCAGATATAGGCATATAAGACTGATCAAACAACTGAATATTAACTGTTCCTTTCAATAAACCAATAAAAATCGCTACAATTATCTTTGCTATGATGTGTATGTGTATATATATATATATTTTTTTCTTTCCTTCTTTCTTTTCTCTTTTCCCTCATCCCAGATGTTCTTTTGTTCTGAGCAGTTTCTTTCCCTTTCACAATATTTATTGTACCTTTCAGTTTTTATGTATTCTTTCAGGTTCTTACACTAGAGAGACAATACAATGTTTACACATGTGAGTCTGACCTATTTCAGTTATGAGTATGGTTTCTAGTTGCATCCATTTACCTATAAAAGACTCAAGTCTATCTTTCTTTATAGCAGAATAATATTCCATTATATAAAAATACCACATCTTTTTATCTATTCCTCAGTTTATGGACATTTGGCTTGTTTCCATTATTTAACTATTATAAATTGCACTGCTATAAACAAGCATGCACATATATTGCTGTGGTATGGTGTTTTTAGTTCTTCTGGAAAAAAAACCCAAAAGGGAAACCCAAAAGGGTTGACTGGGACCTTTAATCCTAGTTTACTGAGGAATCTCCAGACTGATTTCCACAGTTGTTGCACCACTCTATGCTCTCACCAAGGGTGGGGAATTGTTCCTTTTTCCCTGCAGCACCTCCAGCATTCGCTATTGCGTTGATTTCTTGATGATGGCCATTCTTTCCGGGGTGAGATGGAATCTCAGTGTTGTTTTAATTTACAGCTCTCTGATGACCAATAATGTTGAACACTTGTTCATGTATTTATTTGCCATTTGTATTTTTTATCTGAGAAGTGTACATTCATCTCATATGCCAATTTCTGTATAGGATCTTTGAATTTGGGGGGCTTGATATTTTAAATGTTTTATATATTCTAGATAGAAGTCCTTTGTCCAAGGGACATTTGGCTAACATTGTTTTCCAATTTGTGGATTGTCTTTTTACTCTGTTGGTGATTTCTTTTGAGGTACAAAAACTTTTCAGTAAGATGTGATCCCAGTTGTTGATTATTTGAAGTATTTCCTATGCAGTTTGCTTTTTGTTCATGAACTCTCTGCCTACCCCATGTCTTCAAGATTTCTACCTACTTTCTCTTTCAGTAGATTATTTCTGTTTTACTATTTAGATCTTTAATCCACTTTGACTTTGTTTAGTGAATGGTGATAGGCATGGGCCTAGTTTTAGTCTTTGGCATGTGGAGAGGCAGTTTTTCCATCACCATTTATTTAAAAGGCTGTCATTCTCATTTTATCACAGTAGCTGTTGTATGATTTTAAGTCAGGGATTGTGATGCCTTCTGCCTTGCCTTTGTTGCCCAGGATTGCTTTTGCTTTTGCTATTCTGGGTCTCTTCTAGTTCCATATGAATTTTAAGAATGTTTTCTCTAGATCTGTGAGGTATAATAACAGTGTTTTGATTAGGATTTCATTGAGTTTGTATAACAATTTTGGCAGTATGGCCATTTTCACAATGTTAGGTCTTCCTATCTATGAGCATGGAATGTCTTTCCATTTTTCTGAAATACTCTTTGATTTTTTTCAGACTACTGTAATTTTCACTGTATAGATCTTTTACTTCTGTTGTTAGATTGATTCCTAAGTATTTCAGTTTTTGGATGCTATCGTGAAAGTTATGGTTTCACTAATTTCTCTCTCAGGGTGGTTTTTGTTTTTGTACAGGAATGGTATTTATTTATAAGTGTTGACTTTGTATACAGCTATGTTACTGAATTTGTGCATTCATTGTAGAAGTCTTTTGGTGGAGTTTTTGGTGTCTTCCCTGTAGAGAAGCATGTCATCTGTGAATAATAAGAATTTCACTACTTTCTTTCCTATCCTTGTTCCATTTTTTTTCTCTCTTGTCTAATTGCTCTGGCTAATGTTTCCAGAACTATTTTGAATAGGTTTGGTGGCAGTGAACATCCTTGTCTTGTTCCTGGTTTTAAAATCAAAGGTTTCAATTTTTGTCCATTTAGTATGAGGTTCGCTGTTGGTTTGTTACAGATAGCTTTGATCAGATTGAGGTAAAGACCATCTATTCTGATTTTCTGTCGTATTTTTATTATGAATGAGAGTTGGACTTTGTCAAAACCTTTTTCTGCATCTGTTGAGATGATCTTGTGTATTTTTTCTGTGGCTATTTTGATATGATGTATTATATGTATTGATTTATGTATATTGAACAATCCCTGCATCCCTAGGACGAATCCCACTTGGTCATGGTTTATAATCTTCTCAGTGATTTGTTGCATTCTGTTTGCTAGTATTGTGCTATGGATTTTTGCATCTATGTTCATTAGGGTGATTGGCCTGTAGTTCCCTTTTTAGGTTGCATCTTTCTCTGGTTTTGCTGTCTGTACAATGCTTGCCTCCAGAAATGAATTAGGGAGAATTGCTTCCCTTTCAATTTCATTGAAGAGTTTGAGTACTGCATTAAATCTTCTCTAAATTTCTTTTAGAATTAAGCCATGAATCCATCAGTACCCGGAATTTTCTTTGTTGGTAAACTTCTTACATTTTCAATTTCATTAACTAATATTGAGTTATTCAAATTTTTATATCTTCTTGATTCAGCTTTGGGAATTCATACATCTCTAGGAATCTGTCCATTTCTTCTGTGCTTACCACCCAATGAGATTAAGGCTTTTGAAGTAGGTATTCATGATCTAAATTTCTATAGGATCTGTAATGATTTCACTCTTTATTCTTTGTTGTATGAATTTGAGTTTTACTTCCCTTTCTTGCTAAGGTTAGCTAGGGTTTATCAATTTTATCTATCCTTTTGAAGAACCAACTCATTGATTCATTAATTCTTTGTATTGTTTTCTTCATCTCAATTGCATTAATTTCTTCCCTGATGTTCATAATTTATGCCCTTACTTAAGTTTTGGGTTTGACTCACTCTTCTTTTTTTTAGAAGCTTGAGGTGTAGCATTTGGGTATTTATTTGTGCTCATTCTGTGTTCCTGGTGTGTGAGTTCAGCGCTATCAGTGTCCCTCTGAGGACTGCTTTCTTTGCATCCCACAGATTCCAGTAAATTGTATTTACATTTTCATTTTATTATAGATATTGTTTAATTTCTTCTTTAATTTCATCTGTGATCCATTGTTCAGGAGGATGTTATTTAATTTCCATGTGTTTATAGAGTTTTGTGGTTCCTTTTGTCATTAATTTACAATTTCATTGCACTATGGTCAGATAATATGCATGGGATAATTATAATTCCTTTGCATTTACTTAAGCATGTTCTATGGGCTAATATATGGTCTATTTTAGAGAATGTCCCAGGTGCAGCTAAGAAGAATGTGCATTGTGATATTGTTTGTTGGAACACTCTGTAAATGTCTATTAAGTCCATTTGTTCACAAATTTTCTTCAGTTCTATTATTTCTTTTTTGATTTTTTTGTCTTTGATCTATGTCTTTGTGTCAATGGGGTATTCCCCATTACAATGGTATTATTGGTTATTTGGTTTTTCATGTCTATTAAGTTTTGTGTTACATAATTGGGTGTTACTCTATTTGGTGCATACATATTTATGATTTTTATCTCTTCCTCTTGAAATTTTACCCTAGGAAGTATGTAGTGACCTTCTTTATTTCATTTTATCATTCTTGGTTTAAAGTTCACACTGTCTTCATGCAGAATAACTACCCCCACTTGTTTCTGTGTTCCTGTCCCATGGAGTATTGTTTTCTATCCTTTGATTTTCAATCTATTAATTTTCTTTTGAGTTAAATGTGTTTCTTATATATAGTGTATTGTTGGATTTTGTTTCTTGACCCACTCTGCTAGTCTGCTTCTTTTAATTGATGAATAAGGCCATTTACATTGGTAGTGATAACTGATATGTATTGGCTCATCTTTGTCATATTACTTTCTGGCTATTGGTTCCCTACTTTTTCCCCGTGTTTAATTGCTTGTCCTAATTGGTGGTTTCTTTCTATTGTCATTCTTGGAATTGTCATTTTTATCTCTTTCTAGAATATTTTTTAGTATTCTCTGTAGGGTTGGTTTTGTGGTCATGAATTTGTTCAGTTGTTCTTTGTTGTGGAAGTATCTTACTTCTCCATTAATTTTGAAAGATAGTTTTGCAGTGTGCATCAGTCTGGGTTAGAGTATTTTTTCTTTCAGGATTTGAAAAACTTCACTCCAAGATCTTCTTGACTTGATTGTTTGTGTTGAGAAATCTACTGTGATTCTGATTGGCTTCCCTTCATAGGTTATCTGTTTCTTTTTTGTAACAGCTTTTAATATTCTGTTCTTTTGCTGAATTTCTAGGATCTTGATTATGATATGTCTGGGAGTACATTTATTTTGGTTATGGCTTTTCAGAGTTCTATCTGCCTCACTTACTGTATGTCGCAATCTTTTCCCAAGCTTGGGTAATTTTCTGCTATTACTTGTGAAAATAGTCTTTTTAAGTCATTCGTGTTCACTCATGCTGTTTTGTTGACACTTATTAGTCTTATATGATTCTTGTTTGTATCATCTTGCAGCTGTTGAATTGTTGTTTCCTGGTTCCTTATTATTTTTAAGAGGTCTTTCCTTTCATGGTCGCTAGCTGAAATGATGTCTTCAAGGTTGGAGAGTTTATCTTCAGTTTCATGCAGGCAGTTTTCCCAACTTTCAGTGGAGAGTTTAATTTTCTGTATATATCTTTGAATCTGTGTCATGCAGTCATTTTCTTTCCTATGTTGTTTATTCAAGGTTTCCATCATTTTTCTATGCTCCTATATTTTTTAGCTATGTCTTCTTTAGATATGCTGAGCAATTATTTCATTACTGTTGTCATTTATTTTTTTACCTGAGAGATTAGTTCTGATTTATTTTCTCTATAGCCCCCTGAAATTCTTTCCTTTTCTCAGTTGCTATCATTTCAGAAATTTCAGGTGTGTCACTTCCAATTTCTTCTATGTTGTTGTCTCCTGGACTTGTTCTGGATAGCTTGGAAGTCTGAGATTGCCTTTTTCTCTTTCATCTTGTCATTTTGTGGGTTCCTCTGGTGGAGCAAGTTGCTGTGTTACAGATGCTTCCTGTACTGGCTGTCCTTCCCATGATGTAGGGGATTGGGTCAGGCCATAGTTTCCTCTGGCCAAACTGGTTGCCAAGCCCTCTATGTTTACCATGCTGGATGCACTTCCAGGGATGCAGAGGAGATGGGTCAGGCACTGCATTCCTCTGGCCCAGCTGGTTTCTGAGACCCAGGTGCTCCCTCTGCTTATACTGTCTGATTAATCTTTTATGCTTATATGTTGTAATCTGAACAACTACTTTGAAGATAACAATACACAATGTATTCACCATTGTCAATCTCCTATTATGTTGCTTTGAAACTGTGTCATTGTTTTCATGTCTTCTCTTAAAAATAAAAAGTTAGCATTAAAAAAATTAAGACCATTTTATTAGGCTTTAACATGAGTTATATCTAGTACCATGTAACAAATTGTTGTATTTTACTATTTGGTCTAAAAGATATATTTCTAATAAGTGATATATAGTATTTTATGTAGAAGCTGTAATAGAGGCTGCTAATAACAAATGCTATATACTCTATTTTTGATCTATGAATTTTGTGGCTTTATTATATTCTATATCCTTTTATTGGGAGTGTAAACGTTTTTCCTAACATTTTAAGAAATATGAGAGACGATTTCTGACCATGCCATGACCATGTTACAGCTCAGAGGAGATCTCTAAAGAGGGACAGTTGCCTGTCCATGTGGCAAATATTGTGGGTGACCACATCTATCTCCAAGAGTTATCTCATGGGCATGCAAAGCTTAGAAGCTTTGCTATTGCCTGCTTGAAATTCTTAATGATTTTATTTTCGAGCTCGTGTTTGGGAATGAAATATGATAGCAAAATGTAGCATATATGTGAATAAATGTACACATGCACTAAAATAAAACATGTGGTCTCAAGGTACATCCATTTACCTAAAAATGTCTCAAGTTTCTTCTTTATGGCAGTTTTACTTCATTCTATCTAAAAACCACATTTGCTTTTTCCATTCATCCATTTGATAGATCATTTCCAAGATTCAGCTATTACAGACTATGCTGCGGAAAACATGGGTGTGTATATATCCCTGTGATACAATGCTACTAATTCTTTAGGAAAATACCAAGAAGAGGAAGAGCTGAATCAAATGGAACCTCTAGATTCTTCTAAGGGAATCTAGTTTTTAAACTGGAGGAACCTCTAGTTTTTATGGAATCTCCACACTGATCTCTATAGTAGCTGCAGCAATTTACATTCCTACCAACAGTGGAGAAGGGGTCCTTTTACCCCACAGCTGTGTCAGCACTTGTTACTGGTTGATTTCTTCATAATAGCCATTCTTTCTGGAGTGAGATTGAGTCTCAGTGTTGTTTTAATGTGCCATCTCTGAATTGACCAGTGATGCTGACCATTTTTTTCATGTATTTATTTACCATTTCTAAACCTTTATCTGAGAAATGTCTATTCATTTCAGATGCTCATTTTGGATCCAGTCATTTAATTTGGGAGTCTGATTTTTATACTTATATTATATATTACAGATATTAGTCCTTTTTCTGAGGAAAAGGTGGTAAATTTTCCCCCACTCAGTCGGCTGTCTCTTCACTGTGCTGGTGATTACTTATGCTATTTAAAAGCTTTTTAATAGGATGAGATCCCAGTTGCTGATTCTTTCTAATATTTCCTTGTGATTGGGGTTTTGTTCATAACATCTTTACTTATCCCTATGTCTTCAAGAGTTCTACCTATTCTACATTCCAGTAGATTAAATGTTTCTGGTTTTATATATATATATATATATATATATATATATATTGGATCCATTTTGACTTCAGTTTAGTGTGTAGTGAAAGATATGGCTCTAGGTTTAAGCTTTGGAATGGTGAAAGCCAGTTTTATAAGCAGCATTTATTAAAGAGGCTATATCTATCTTCACATGAAGGTATTTAGCCACTTTTTCCAGGACAATGTAGGGTACTGTGTTTAGAGTGGTTTCTCAATCTTCTATTCTATTCCATTGATTGTTGGGTCTGTTTTCTGTGGGTTTTTTGCCAGTACCATGTTTTTTTTAATCACAGTAGCTTTGTAGTATAATTTCAAGTCAGGTAATATGAGGCACCATGTCTTGCCTTTATTGGCTACAATTACTTCTACTAGTCTAGGTCTGTAATGTTTTCAAATGAACTTTATCATTGTTTTCTCTAGTTCTTTAAAGTATTCTATGGATATTTTGATTGAGTTTATGCAAAATCTATATAACAGTTTTGGAAATACAGCCATTTTCACAATATAGATTCTTCCTATGTAAGAAAAAATGATATCTTTCCATTTTTTGATATCCCATTTGTTCTCTTTTTTCAAATTACTGTAGTTTTCAGTGTAAAGGTTTTTTTTACTTCCTTATGTAGATTGATTCCTAAGTTTTTCATTTTTCTGGATTGTGAAGGTATGGTTTCAGTAATTTCACTCTCAGTGAGTTTGTTGTTCATGTACAGAAATGCTATTGATTTTAAGTGTTGAATTTGTATCCTGCTGAGCTACTGAATTTGATTACTAAATCTAGGAGTCTTTTGGTGGAGTCTTTTGGAGGCCTTTATGTAGAGTATTATGCCAAATGCAAATAATCATAATTTCAATTCTTCCTTTCCTATGCTTATTCCTTTTATTTCTCTTTTGTAATTTCTTTGGCTAATATTTCTAGGATGACATTGAATGGGAGTGGTCATAGTGGACATTTTTGTCTTATTCCTGATTTTAGAGTGAAAGCTTTCAGTTTTTTTAATTTGTATTTTTTTTTATTTTAAAAAGAGTAGTGAGTCTGTATCTTTGTTCCTGAATATACACTTCGAGGTTATCAATTTGTAAAGCAACAACCATTGTTGATTCCCTGTCACCTTGTCTGTAGATCAGTTTTTTTGTTTGTTTGTTTGTTTTTTTTTGTAGATCAGTTTTGATTGTATTATTCTTATGCTACTTTGTGTCTGTTTGTTAATATGTCTTCATTCTTTTACTTTTAAAATAATAAAAATAAATAAATAAATAAATAAAAAGAGTAGTGAAAAAAATGACAATAGCAAAATACCAACATCACAGACATAAACAAAACAAGTCAAGGACGTTAAAAATGATACAAGGTTTTAAAACCAAATGATAGGAATTAACAGTGGTTGTTATATTACATATTGTTATCTTCAACAAAGTTGCTCGAATTATCAGATGTAAGAATGGAAGATTGTTCAAAACACTAAAGAAAATGAAAAATTATTTAAAAAATTAGAGATGATACAGAGTTTCACTATGCAAGATGTAGGAATTCATCAATGGTTGTTCTATTGCATATTGATCTTCTTGTACTTGTACCATCTTGTACAAGTACAATATGGTAATAATTCATATATTGTCATAAAGGTTCATCATTTCAGATATATATATCTGAAATGTCTTCAAATCAGTTGCTCAGATTACCAGACATAGGCATGCAAAATTGGTCAAAATATAAAAAATTTTAAGCATTAACTGTTCCTTTCAATAAACCACCAGGCATTAGCAGTAGTTATCCCAGCCATCTATCTATCTATCTATCTTGCCTTCCATCTTTCTTTTTCTTCTTTGTCTCATCCTAGTTGTTCCTTCCTTTGAGCAATTTCCTTACCTTTCATATTACCTATTGGACTTTTTGGGTTTTATTTGTTCTTTCAGTTTTTTACACTAGGGAAACAACATATTTTGACCATTTAGTAGGATGTTGGCTGTTGATTTGTCGTAGATGGATTTCCCCCACCGGGAATTAAACTCAGGGCCTTCACACTGAGCTGCAACCCCACCCAGGCCTTTTTTATATTTTTTATTTTGAGGCAGGCTGCAGCTAGTTGCTAAGTTGCCCAGCTTGGGTGCAAACTTGTGTTCCTCCTGCCTGAAACTCCCAGAGTGCTGTGAATACAAGCATGGGCCGGTGTGCCTGGCTCTATTTCTCCTTTATAAGGACATCTGTGAAGGCTGAACTCCCACTGTGGATGATCTATCATAATCTTGGCTCAAAAGTTTCTTCTGAAAAAATGTTTCTCCAAATAATGCAGCATTTACAGAACTCTGCAATTAGGAGCCAATATCTTGGCAGCTCCCATTCAGCCCACTGCATTCTTTAAAAGGGGAATCATCTTTATTTAAAAAGAAATTGTATTCCAAACCCTTGGGCCTATAATTACTTTTCCTATTCAGGTAATATCTTGTAAATAGTCCCTGTGGGCTGATAAGCTGAAATATACAAAGTACTTATAATGCATGCATATAAATAAAGAAGTTGCTATTTAAAATGATGAAAATTGAAAATAAGATTGAATTACTATATTCTATGTTCTTCGTTTTATGCAACAAATTTTTCTTTACTATTTTTGGTACTCTCTGTAGCTCACTTGTCAAATTTGCTTTATTGTATTTCCTGATTTGATACTTATAGAATGTAAAATATCTAAATTTTATTGAAAGCAGGGCTAGCAAAAGATCTTTTAGGTAATTCTGTGAAGCATACAAACATAGCTAATGTACAAGATGGTAATAATTCATGTGTTGTCATAAAGGTTCATCATTTCAGATATATATATAAATTCATGCTGGTTTCACTCCCATTTCCCTTTTCCACCTTAAACTCATTGTTATTGTTGTTTCTTATACTGTAAAAGCTCAGTGCAAGTCTTGATTTTTGAAATAGTTAAAATTGGTATCTGTGTTATATGTAATTGTTCATGTTAAGCTTGATTTAATTTAAAAAGTGCTTATGCATTTCTATACCTGAAGTAAACTCATGACTTTATTGCATTTTGACAATTGCAAACTTGGAATTCAAGAATATTCTGTTACTGTAAAATATTGTCTGTCATTGATCTCATCTCACTTTGGAATAACAGACATCAGAGCTTTATTTAAAATCTATTTGATAGGGCTATGTCATCAGTCAGGAGCCAGAAAAGCCACAAGAATTCAAGAGCAAAGCAGCATAGTGTTTTACAAAACAGGAAGTCTGTTCGTGTAGGGTAGGGCACATTGAAAAATGTAGAATGATCTCAAGTTCAACAGAGTAAGCAAGAAACATTTGATAAAGGCAGGGAAGTATTAAATAAGACTTAATTTAAAAGGTATGATTCTAAAAGAATAGGATGAAGTAGAGCATGATAGAGATACATAGAGAAAAGAAGAGTTGAACAAGACAATGTAGGGCAAAAGAGGATAAAATCTGACACAGTATGTTAGGATGTGTTAGGAAAACCCAAGTGAGACATGACAGCATTGAAAAGTATAATATGTACAGTGCTCAGAGTGGTAAAATGAAATGAGCCCATTGTGAAGGTAAATGGGTTAGAAAGAGAATATCAAGCCTGCCATGGAATGGATAGGCTAAATAGAATAGGGCAGAATGGGTAGTGAAAGCTAAGCTAAGGGGAGGCAGGGAAGGACAATGAACATGTTGAATCTGTAAAGAAACTTTGAGTCCTTAATATTAAGAAAAGAAAACTTCTACTGATTTATTAATAAGAATTCTGTAGAATACAGTTATGATTGATCTGAGTTTTCATCATTGGTTGCATATATTAAGCAAGTAAAAATATTGATTATCCCAGATTCTAAGGGTCCAATGTCATCAATGTCCAAGTTACCTACCACAGAATTTTGTTCTAGTATTCATCCTTAAACCTATATAACTTATTGTAAGAGTACACTATAAGTAAATCAGTGCCTATTATCTTAACTAATTTCCATATGCTTATAATTTAGAAGTGTTTATCATCTTGACTATTCTTAAGAATCACGCATGGAATTTGTGAAAACTTGTATTTTAAGGTTCCATCTCCAATATCATGTTTGTTGAGGTTGGGGCTATGTTATTCTCACCTGAGTTCTGCAGGTAACGAAAACTTAAGACTCATGCTATTTTGCAATATTTTCTGAAGGGCCACTGAAGCTGTATCTGCCGTTAGCTACATCTGTTCCAAAGAGAAAGTTCAGAGTGTTCTTCATTGGTGAAGAGGGAAAGGAAATGAGAATATATTTCCAATTAGAAGATATATTTCCCAATTTCATGCACCAAACTTTGAGTGTAATAGTTAAAATTTAAAAGTAGGAAACGACTTTGATAAGGATTTGATTACATTTTCCTTGGAATAATTACAAAAGTAGCCTAACTGATCTCCCAGCATACTAACTGCCTCCAAACTGTTCTTCATAGTGTGGGTCTATGTAAAACTTTCAGTAACTCCCAATACCTATAAGATAGTCAAAGCACTTGACATTATTAGTTAGGCCTCAAAATTCTATTCTTTGTCAAACAGCCACAGACTCAGCTATAGTCTGTACTTTCTAACTTTTTGTGGTAGTTACAATTGAGTTTCAACTAGATGGGCTTTAGGATCTGCCCCAGGGATTGGTGGAGCACATTTCTAGGTGTGTCTTGTTGGATCATGGAGGTGTAACGTTGGTGTCTTTGTGTGGTCCCTTGCTTGGTGTTCTCTGACATTTTTCACCTTTTCTCCTTCTTGGCTACCATGAACTAAGCAGTTTTGTTCTGTTGTCATGCCCTTCCTCCGTCATGTCTCTGTCTTGAGCCAACTGATCGTGAATAAAATTGTGAACAAATTAAATCTTTCCTTCTTTAAATTCTGGGTGTTGGGCATTGGGTCTGAGCAATAATACTGACTAATGCACAAAATTTATACCAGAAGTGGAATCTTTAATGCGATTATAGCTGACAATGTGGTTTAGAGGCTTTTGGAACTAGTTTTGGGGAGGTGCACTAGAAACCCTCCAAAGTCCGTAAACAGAGATTAATGGTTACCTCTGGTCAGGACTACAAAGACAAAAATACTGATAGAAATGCAGACAGCAAAAGCCAGGCTCAGTGTTTCAGTTTTGAAGGACTCCATTGGAAGTTAGAGTAGAAGGCATGGGTGTTACATTTTGGCAGAAAATTAGTTTATATTTTGTCCATGTCCTGAAACTTTACAGGATACTGAGAGTATAGACTATTTAATCTAGTGGAAAAAAATTCATGAAAGCTCAACATTCAGGCTATGCCATGAGTATTGTTGGTTGCTTTTAGCCATATTTATAATGAGATTCAGGGACAAAAGGTAGAACAGAAAAATTTTAAAACTTTAAGTTTTGGTCCAGAAGTAATCATCCATATATTTGGGGCCAAAGGAGATATGACTATTAAAGAGATTAGCAATATTAAGAAGAAACTTAATATTTTATACAGTGATAAACAGAAAGATAAATTGAGGACATCTCAGTAATCAGCAAGACTCCATCTATGTGAGGCTCAAGCACACAAACATGTTAACTTTTTATTTGAGAAGAGAGTTACTGAGAGCACTGATCAAAAAAGTCTTCCTAGGAAATTGGTTACCTGAGATTTAGTTCACCTCTGTCAGGTACTCAAATACTCAGAGGCTGCTGTAGCCATGGTTCAAAGGGTCCTGGCTGTTGTTTCCATTGACAAACCCAGGTATCATCCTTGTGATATTGGATTTACTGGCATGCAGAATGCAAGAGTTGTGTGGTCCTGGAGACTTTCACCCAGATTTCAGAGGAAGGCCTGAGAGACCAGACAAGGAGTCTCTGAGCGTGAAAATGTAAAAGCTGTAAGAATGAAGCCAGATGTGCAGTGGAGATCCCAGGTATTTGGAGATGCTAAGAATACTGAATGCCAAAGTAAGTTGTAGGCCATGAATGGAGCCTATCCAAGAGACAGACCATGTGGCTTTCAGTCAGCAAGGTCATGCATAGGGCTATCCAAGACTTGAGGAACTTACACTTTACCACTGTGTGCCTCAGAGGCCTGATATGGAGCTACAGTAGTTAATTTTTTCACAATGGGTTTCCATCTTACTTTGGTCTGGTTCCTTCCCATTCACCTATTCCTCTGTTTTGAAATGGGAATATTTACTCTGCGCCATTATACCTTGAGATTATGTAAGTTGTTTTTGAGCTTTACAGAGGTTCACAGGTGAGCGTTTGCCTTGAGTCTTAGAAGAGACATGAAATTGGACTTTTGTAATGTGCTAGAACTGTTGAGACACTGGAGAGGGAATTATTGCATTTCTGTTTGTATACAGGATAGTTTTATTATGTTTGGCTGAATTATGAGCTTGCTATTGTGCTCATTTAGAGATGATGTCTAGTTTAACGATATGTCTTTGGATAGAAAGTTGAAAAGAGTTGCAAGTGGTAGTTAGAATGGAGTTTCAACTTTATTGGCCTTGGGATCTAGATGTGACCTTGGCAAAGTCTGTGTGGCGTTTTGCACTTCCTACTCTGGCACTCGTCCCCTGGTCTGCTCGGCTGCCATGAACTAAGCAGTTTTGTCCTGCCATGCCCTTCCTTCACATTGCCTCTGATTTGCAGCCAGCTGATCATGGGCTGGAATTATAGCAAATGAAACCTCTCTTTAAACCATTGTGGTTGGTCATTATGTTACAGGAATAAAGAAAACAGACTAACTCATCTGTCTTCTAGCTAAGTATAACTATACAACTAAGTTTAGACCAGTGGAGCACAGTGTAAATAACATGTGTAAAACCTGGGCCCTTTCCTCTTGAAGACAAATCGACTTGTCTGGCATTTGATTTTTTAAAATCCTTCTCAGAGGCACCTTTGAACATTGTGGATAAGATTATCACCCCAGGAGAAGGTAAACTAGTAACATGGAAGAAACACTTTTCTTTTACTTATCCATCCACTGTCTCTATAAGAGAGAAATAAACATATATCTGTTATTATAGATATCATTGTAAAACCCACTTTAATTGTGGATGTTTTTGTTTGAGTAGTAAAGTTTTATAACAAGTATCTTTGGCAGCTCTTGCTTATGACCTTTATCCAGGTCACAATATATCTCTTGGGTAAATGAGTTATAATTTATTAATAGTGAACAATCAAGAGGAAGCAGGCATGTGCTGTGGAGTATATAAAAATACATGCCATCTGTCTTGCCTTCTTCTAGTCCTTGTTTAATTCTAGTTTATTTAACTAAGTTGTTTTGTATGACTTTTATTATTCACAAGATTTTGTTGAGGATGCAGCCTTCCACAAAAATAGATTTAACATCTATGGGTAATGCTGTCAATCTATCTTCATTCTCCGATCACATATTGTTTGTTGGTACCATTGATTTTAAATCCACTTCATCATTATTGTGTTTCTACAAGATTTTAGTTAAGATGAAAATTAATGTATTGAGCCATACTTACCCATTTATACCTCCCAAAATTAATCATGACATTAGCCTTAGTTTCTATAGCTGTTGTTTGTAAGTTCAAGGAAATTGGGACTGTAACAAGAGGTTGTGATTAAATTGAAAGGCGGAAAAAGCAGGCCAGGCCATGGAACCCTCTGCTGGTGGACAGGTCTGGCCAGGGAGCAACTGTGCCTTTGTCATCAAGTTGTGAAAGTCTGAAATTTATAACTAGTCACTACTCACTCATTTTTCCATCTATATGTTCAAATTGGGAATTATTTGTTGGTGGTTGAAATTATTATTCTTTTAAAAGAATAACATTCATCATTTTAGTAGGTAAACAAAACAGCCTTTTCACAAGGTTTATTCTTCTAATAATTTAGCCAAGATGGGAAGTTTCAAAGTTAAAATATGATGCCAATAAAATACAGAATAAAAATGTATGCTAAACACTGGTTGGCAATATTTTAAGTTGATAAAAGATGGTAATTTACATAAATTTTTAAAACACATACAAAAACCCTAAACCAGAATAAGGCATTTTCAGAAAAATCACAATCTGCAAGGTTGAATCTGCAGCATCTCCCAAATTGAGAGAGGTGAATACATTTTCAGAAATGAATGTTCCTGATTTTCTTTCTGAAACTGAAGAGTAAAATGATCATATTTGCAATTTGGATAAAAATTGCTCTGACCTCATCTATGAATCAGTGTATTAGATAGTAAAGGGTTTGATCTTCAACTCCTTTTCCACTGGCAAATAACTTAATAAACTAAAATGATTGCCCTTTATAAAATTGTTATTCTCTTTAAAGGATTTTGACCTTTCCATATTAAAAAGGGTAGTCCTGCTATTGAATTTTCAAAATATGCCATTAATTTCATTCATCTAAAGGTAAAGTTTAAAACCTCTTTATGAGGTGATAAATGGTACATGGTTGGCAAGCTCACCTATAGGCAATTTTTACTGACAATTTTAAATGGAATAGCAAGCTGCAAATGATGTACTAGAGATGTTGTGATAGTTAATTTTGATGGCAACTTGAATGCATTAAGAAACTTTGTGAATTAGAGGAGTAAACTTCCGAGCGTGTCTGGATGATTGACATGTAGAACGCAAACTGAAAAAGGAAGGCCACTCTGGATGGGTGGGCCCACGAATAGGCTTGCAGTTTGAATGGAATGAAAAGGCAATGAAGGGCTGGGGATATAGCTCAGTGGAATAAGTGCCTGCCTAGCAAGCGCAGGGTCCTGAGTTCAATCCCCAGTACCGCCAAAAAAAAAAAAGGCAATGAAAAAGGAAGTCCTCTTTTGCTTCTTCAGAGGAGCTCTGGTCTTCACCATCAGCTTTGGACGTTTACCTACGCTTCCTTCAGATTTCCAGCACAGTCACTTCAGCCTTTTCCTACAGACTCTTTGGCTTTCCCACTCGCGGTGAACGCACAGTGAATTCTGGGGTGATCTTCAGGCCTTCAGCTTTTGAATGGATTCTTTGGCACTCCTACTCACAGACAACTATGTTTGCATTCTTTCATCCCTGATTGCCCAGGCAGCTATTTTTAAGCCTATTTAGTAAATCATATATACATGTCTATTCCTGTGGTGAATCTAACTGATACAGATATCAGCTTTTCACCTGGGTGTCCAAATCCCCTCCTCTCCTTTGAACAGCCTGTATTGAAATCCTTCTTCTGATCTCTGTATCCTACCTCAGTGACTCTTGCATGTTTGTAGTGCTTACCACTTGAGATCTACTGAAGTGAGTCATGCATTGGATGTATATTTTAATATCATTGAAATGAGGGAAGAGACATTTAGGTTTTCTTCTTTGGTACCCTGAGCTCTTCATAGCCTTTCATTTAGAGACAAACTCTATCATGTTAACAAAAGAAACAAAAATTGACAGTTCTCCTTCTCTATCAAAATCCTTGTCTAGCTAATGTCATCCCATTGTGCCAGGCCAGGGCTGACTATCCAACAACGTACTTCTCATTAAAAAGAATCTGCAGGCATAATTGGTCCGTTTATCCAATTCAGGCTGCCTTAAAAGGTTGCTGGGAAGATAGTAGCTAGGGCTGCTGTCATCAAAAGCCTTGATGGGCTGAAGGTGTTCCACTGAGCTCATGTGCAAACTGATATGCTTGTTACAGCCTCCATTTTCACAGACCTTGGGATAGAAACCTTGGTTACCCAACATGTTGACCTGTCTTAAGGCTGCCTGAGTGTCCTTGACTTCTTACAGAAATATGATCAGAAAGAATCTCCAGGACTGAAACCTTGTTCTGTATATCCTATTAGCAAAAATGTTATACCGTGTGCATCACTTCCACCATTATTTATTGGTAACACAGACCAAACATGCTCAATTGTGGAGCACTATACATAGATGTGTATATCAGGAAACAGGGCTTATTTGATGTCAATATACAACTTGGTTATTATATCGTACTTTTATCCCAGATTATTTTTGGTTTTTACAATATATTAACATCTCTGGAACTTAGTATACTAGAAGAAATACCTTTTTAAAAGGATATGTAGTATTTCAGGCCCATTCCTAAAGAGTTTGATTTAATATGTCAGAAGTGATACATTTTTGGGCTGGGGATATAGCTCAGTGGAATAAGCGCTTGCCTAGCAAGCGCAGGGTCCTGAGTTCGATCCCCAGTACCAAAAAAAAAAAAAAAAAGAAGTGATACATTTTTATGACTCGCTCTAGGTATGTTTCATGTTGGCATGTGAATCACACATTGAAAACAGTGTGTCCAATGAGAATTTTATTACATCCTATGGGCTTAAACTACTTCTGATATAATGATGACTTCCAGATATTTTTCTGGTTTGCCTCCAGCATAACTGCAGAGAGATGTTTAGTGAGTAATTCAAATCTACTTCTTCCACTTCCTCTTGAATCTGTATCATAGTTGCAAGTCCCCTTAAGGTTTTGAAACTGGTGAGTAAAAATATCATTTTTCTATAGCCCAAATCAAAATTCCTTTGTTATTGTTGCTGTTGTTTTTCTATGCATTATGTAATTTACTCAGAAGAGGCCTTTCGTTTTATGGAAAAAAGGTAAAACAAAATTTCACAACAAAATAATAGGAAAATAACAATAGTTGATGCATTATATGTTGCTATCTTAAAGGTAGTTGATGAGGGTACAATATATGGGCATAAATTTTTTTTCCAATGAATATTAGCATAAATCTTCCTTTTTAATGAACTAAGAGACACTAATAGTATAAATGACTTGATGTTTTTTCCCTTTCCCCTACTGTCCTTTCACTTTTCACCCATCTTAGTTCTTTTACTTTTTAACATTTTCTTCCCTTTTCACAATATCTATTGTACATTTTAGAACTCATTTATTCTTTCAGTTTCTCAAACCAGGGAGACAACATGATGTTTACACATGTGAATCTGATTTATTTCACTTATGAGTATGGATGCAAATTGCATCCATTTGCTTATAAAAATCTCCAGTTTACCCTTCTTTATGGCTGATATCTTGGTTTCTTTTCTTTCTTGTTGCTGATACAAAATACTCCACACCCAAAATTAAGAAAGCAAAGGTTTATGTAGCTCATAGTTTGTGGAAGTTTCAGTGCATACTTGGCTGGCTCCAAGGCAGAGTGGCACATGGTAGAGGGTGACAATTCTTAGTGGAGGAAAACAGCAAAAGCAACAAGAAAAGGGGAGAGCAGCAGAGAGCAAGTCTCCTTCCCTCCATTATATTGTATGCAGGGTACCCATTCCATATGGAACATCTGAGGCAATCCGTGGCAAATTGTGAGTGTCATGTGGCTGCACCTCCATGGCACTTCTGGTGGTTGTAATTCCCATAGCTTCTCTCTTGGAGCTGCTGTGCTCCTTCTTTGCAGCTTTCCTCAAACAATCCATATTCCTGGCTTTTCCAAACTTCTGAGGTCTGCACTGTGCCTTTGGCTTCACACTCACAGCCTCACACACTGCCATCTCAGGGGCATGCTGCCCGGCCTCCCAGGCCTCCTTCTGAAGTCTGGGTGGAAACTTTTTTAACCTCAGAACTCTTACATTCTGCGTGGACCTAAAACCAACACCACGTGGATGATGTCAAGGTCTGCTGCCAGCTAGAGCAGTAGCCAAGCTTCCCTCTCTCTTGGCTGTAGGCATTGAATACCTTGATTTCTGTGCACTCTGAACCTGATTCTGAGATACAGATTCTTTATGCCATCGCCATTCTGGAACCTGTTGCTGCCACTGCTGCCATTCTGGAACACAGTGTGGCTGTGGCCATTCTGGATCATGGTGCTCTGCGGCTTTCTTCTCAAAGCAAAGTCTTTTATTTTTGCAGTTTTCAGGCTGCAAAAATGGAGACTTGCTGCTTCTTGTGGTGCTCTCAGGCCACCTTTTATATTCTCTTGTTCCTTCTCAGCAATCATGATTTCCTCTGCTCTACCTTTGCAGTCCACAGCTTTACTGGAGCTTCCCTTCTGGCCAAACTCGCAACATTTTAAATCATCCTGCTGGGCTCTTTGCTCTTCATTCTCAGCATAAATCTGGCTAAAAGCCCCCAACAATAGCCATGCCACTGCCTCAGCATTCGACCTCTTAAAATTTCTGATCCTAGATTAAGCAGTCCACCGCCCTGAATTTCAGTCTCAGGAAGTCTCTGGACACTAGCAAGATGCAGACAAACTTTCTACCAAGCCATGACACACATCATCTGCAGTCCAACAACCAGTGCAGTCTTTCCTCCCAGCAGAAACCTCCCAAACCTGGCCTTTACCAACAGGATTTCTATCTGCATTCCATTCTTTTGAGCTCTGACCAGAATCTCTCATACAGAACAGCCTTAGGTGTTCCAGTGCTACTCTTTCAGACGATATCTCTGAACCTTTGTAAATGTCCCACAAGCCATTCCCAAAGGCTCTTGTACCACATGGTCAGGTATAGTTACAGCAATGACCCCACTATGCTGGTAACAAATTCTGTCCTACTTACTTTTCTGTCATTGCTCAGAGAAAATACCTGACACCCAAAACTAAAGAAGTAAAGGTTTATGTAGTGCACAATTGGTGGAGGTTTTAGTCTATACTCAGCTGGCTCCAAGGAGGTTGGCAGCAGAAAACAGCAGAAAGCAGGAAGAGCAAAAAAGGGGGAGTGGCAGAGAACAACTTCTATCACTCCCTTATATTGCATGCAGGGCTGGTGTAGCACTCACATCTCTAATCTGAGCATTGAACAATGAATCAACCATATATTCTAGAAGCCTGCCCCATGACTTCATGAGGCTTTGGGGGGACATCTAAACACAAACCATAACAGCTGAGTAGTACTCCATTGTATAAAAAGCCACATTTTTATCCACTTCTCATTTGATGGGCACTTGGGTTTTTTCCAAGATTTAGCTATTACAAATTGTGCTGTTGTAAACGTGGGTGCACACGTGTCTCTGTGCTATGGTATTTTCCATTCCTCTGGGAAGTTACCATGAAGGAGAAAGTTGGGTAGAAAGTGACCTCTAACCTATTTTTTGAACACTCTCCACACTGATTTCCATAGTGGTTGTATCAGTCTACCCTCCTAACAAGAGTGGAGAACAGTTCCTTTTTCCCAACAGTTCCTTTCTCTTCCCAAAAGCCCTTGAAACATTTGTAATTGGTTGATTTGTTGATAATAGCCATTCTTTCCGGGGTGCGATACAATCTCAGTCTTACTGTCATTGTTACCTCACATGTGACCAGTGATGTGGAACATTTTTTCATATATTTATTTGTTATTTGGATTTCTTCATCTGAGATGTGTGTATCCATCTCAGATTCCTATTTTTGGATTAGGTGTTTGAAATTTGGGCATCTGATTTTTTTCAATACTTTATATGTTCTAGATAGAAGTCCTTTGTCTGAGGGACAATTGGCTAAAATTCCCCACTCTGTGGGTTGTCTTTTCACTTTATTGGTGATATCTTTTGCTGTGCAAAAGCTGCTTAATAAATTGAGACCCTAGTTGATGATTCCTTGAAGTACTTCCCATGCAGTCTGGGATTTGGGCATGAACTCTCTGCCTATACCTACGTCTTTAAGATTTCTACCTACTCTCTCTTCCAATAGATTTAGTGCTTCTGTTTTGATATTTAGATCTTTGACCTATTTTGACTTTAGTTTCCTGCATGGTGATAGACATATTTCTAGTTTTAGCCTTTGGCATGTAGAGAGGCCAGTTTCTTCAGCACCATTAAATAAACCGGCTGTCTTTCTTCCAGTGAACACATGTGAACCCTTTGTCAAAGATAAAGTGGCTGAGTGTGTTTGTAGTTGTGTCTGCATCTTCTAATCTGTTTCACTGTTCCTCAGTCTGTTGTTTTGCCAGTACAATGCTGATTTTATTGCAATGACTTTGTAGTATAATTTCAAGTCAAGGATTTTGATTCTTCCTTCTTTGTCTTTGTTGCCCAGGACTGCCTTTGCTATTCCAGGTATCTTCTGATTTAAGATGAATTTTTAGGAATATTTTCTCTAGATCTGCAAGGTATGTTAATGTTAATAGTGATTTTGTCATTAAAGTATTAAATCTTTATAACAATTTTGGAAGTATGGACATTTTTACTATATTGGTTCTTCCCATCCATGAGCAAAGAATATCTTTCCATTTGGTGATATCCTCTTCAATATCCTTTTTCAGAGTACTGCAACTTTCAATGTGTAGATCTTTACTTCCTTTGTTACATTGATTCCTAAGTATTTCACTTTTGCAGATGCTATTGTGAACATGTTGTTTCCCTAATTTCTCTCTCAGTGAGTTATTTGTTTGTGTATAGGAATGCTATTGCTTTTTGAGTGTTGAATTTGTATGCAGCTACACTACTGAATGTAGTTATTAAACCTAAAAATATTTTCGTGGAAGAAACTCCTTTGTTTTGCAAAAGTCCTTAAATCATCAGATTATAAAGTCTGTTAATTCTATTTTATCATTTTCTTTTTTTTTCCCTTACAGATGCCCTATTTCACATACTTCATTCCTTCCTTTATTGCCACCAATAGCATTTTATCTAGCATACCTTGCTGCCAATACCACCCTTTTCCAGTGGGATTTTCTACACCATTGTCAGTATTTATTTTTAACCTAAAATGCTGATAAATCATCTTATTTGCTCCTCTAAACTATTCAAATTTTTGTCTTTACCTTGTGGATAAAGATAGAATGTGTACTGTGCTAAAGAAGTTGTTCTTATCAAGCCTTTCAGAACAACTCTAGTTTTACCATTTGGCATTCCATCAGTGCTCCCTACCCCTTTCTGATAAAGGAGACAAGTAAATTTCCCAAGGCATTGCAAGATCTCAAATCTCCCTGGTCTTTCAAAGCTGTAAATTCCTACTCATCCTGATACTCAGCTCAAGTGTCCCTTGTTTAAGAAATCTTTTACTTTTCAAGAAAGGGAGAGAAAATTTACTTCACTTACTCCTCTTACAGTATGTATATGTATTCTCTTATTCCACAGTACTTGTAATTGTCTCATATAATCACATTAAACTAATTTTTCTGGCTAAATTTTGAAAAATATCAATTGGTCTTTGATTTTTATATTCCTACCACTTACGTGAGCAGCTAGCTAAAGATAGGTATTCAGTATTTGTTGAGTGAGAAATTTATTCTAAAACCTTTACTGTTTCTACCATATTTTAATGGAGAAATTTAATAGGTGTTTTTTTCACCTAGCTCTGCATGAAGAAGATATTGAGGGCTCTGTTTTTTTCAATTAGGACAAATAATTATGTCAATCACTAGGTAATTTATTGATAATTATAGTAGAGGGAGAAAGTATTATTATGGGTAACATATTTTGTTGCTGGGAGATATATCTGGTAGCACTGGTTATCTACTATATGCCAGGAATCAGTAGCTAAAATGTTACTTATTAATTTTAAAAAATCCCTTGCTAGTATGTAATAGTAACATTCTGATTTTATAGATTACTATAGCAAGACTCAGTGATAAAATGGTTAAATGACTTTCCTCGTGATACAGAGAGTCAGAATTGGAACCTAGGTTTCTCTCACTCCCAAATCCATATTATTTCCATTTTTGCCAGGAAAATAATAAGATTATGTCTACATGTTCCTATAGTTTTTAAAATAAAGTCATCTTCAGAAAACAATCATTTAATTTGTATCATTCATACTGGAATAAAATGATGAAAGAACATATCACTGTAATGTACATGTGGAAGGGCTAAAGATATAGTTCAGTGGTATAGTGTTTGTCCAGTGATACTCTGAGTTTGATTGCAGGCAATTGCAGGCACGGACAGAGAGAGAGAAAGTGTGGGGGGCGGGTGAGAGAGAGAGAGAGAGAGAGAGAGAGAGAGAGAGAGAATATTTTCCAGTTTTTGCAACAAACAAACTTTGACCTGCAGGGCTCCAAATGACAATAGATCACCTTGGCATCTCCATGAATTTGTGGATACAAAAAAATTAGAGACCTCTGCCTTGCCTTCATTCAAAGAGTTTGAGAAAAAATGCACCATGAGTATTTATGATCTTCAATTGCTTTATTGGACATGATTCAAATGAGTATATAACATAAAAGCATTCCTATGAACATGTCTGGAAACATTCATATTTGGACATTTTAAGAGATTTGGAGATATTGCATAAATAACCGAGGTCATTAGTAATATTATTTATAATTTCCACTTCAGAGTTATTGTTGACAGACAAGGCCTAGAGAAATTTATGTTACAAGACACCTCTGTGAAATCAGGCAGACATTAGAGTACAATGAAATGGCTTTGGTGTCCTTGAGAGAAGCATGGTTGTGATTTAGAAAAAAATGTACACCTAGGACCTTCTTGTTATCACCTTCTAATTAATCAAAGATGTGTTAACTGATTTTTTTACCTGCATGCCTAGGACACAAAACTGAGGGAATCGGCATACTGAATGTAAACCATTCTTAGTTAAAATAGCCTAAATGTATAACCTTACCTCAACTTCTCACGTACATATTCCTAGCACATATAGCAATTTACTATTGGATGATTTAGATAGTTTCTCAGATTACAACAACACCCCAGTACATTTTAAAGGCAAGGCACTATCCTATACCCTCTTCAGTAACTGTGTCTCTTTGAGAAATATGTTATAATTGTTAATTATGGTATTTATATATCTTAAAAATTATTGATCCCATCTTCTGTCTCCTTTGTACTGGTGATCAATCCTGTTTTTTGCCTCCTATCAACCTTGATTTGGAACTCAGTCCACCATCTTCATCAATGAAAAACATCATCCACTATGAATAAATATAAACATTAATAAATCTCAGTATTTTACAGCAGAGCTATACAGAAACATTCCAGAATTCTCTTGAAACAAATAGAAGAGCATCCATTCAACATGACGCGATGTACGATAACAATGCAAACAAGCTAGACTTGATGGCACACGCTAATTCTCTCAGCTGCTTTGGAGGCTGAGGCAAGGAGGATGACAAGTTTCTGAAGAGCTTGGGAAATTTAATCAGATCCTGTCTAAAAATAAAGTCTTTTAAAAAGATCAAGAATATTGCTCATTGGTAGAGCACTTGCTTAGCTTGTATGAAGCCCTGAGTTTTATACCTAGTACACAGGTACATAAATAAGCAAATAAATTAAAAATTAAATGGTCAAACTTGCTCTATCCAAAACCTAACTCTTTATTTCATAATATAGTCCTTTCTTTCTGCAAGTAGAAAATTTGTGCAAAGGCCTTCAGTAAATTACAAGATAGAGCTACAAAGTAGCTACCAGTATCATATAACTGTCTTTTTTTAAGTCTAAAATTTATTCAGGGGCTGAAGTGGTAGAATAGCTCAGTGGTATAGCTCAGTGGTAGAATATAGCTCAGTGGTAGAATATACCTCGGTGGTAGAATATTCACTTGGAATACAGAAGGTCCTGCGTTTTATTCTCAGCACCAAAAATGAAATTAATTTCTTTAAGCTTTGAAGTTATAATGCTCTATAGCATTATGCTATCAAAAATACAACGCTCTCAATGAATTTTGAACTATCCTAATGAATCCATCTTGGAGCATCGAACCATGAAGACAGCATATCATCACTGCAAGCCATGACATATTATGATTAGAATGTATTTCCATTTATCATTTCTAAAATGGCATATGTTGGAATTTTTAAATCTTTGTTGTGTGAGGCTGGCATGCATATCCAACAGTTACTAAATGCTAGTATAGTATCATAGTTCAAAGGTAGGAGTGCTACAATATTCCTTTCAGAATTATAGTTAAGGAAATAACTAAAAGTACTGGTTTTTAAATAGCATTGCTTTCATGAGAAGTCACCAAAAATCAGAGAAAAATATGCAGTGTAAAGCAAGGTAGATTTAATTTTTCAACCCTCAAGCAGTGGAGTAAAGTCCTGCATTAACTTCCAAAAATATGAAATTTTCCAGTCACTGTGTACATTCAGCAGCTAGTGGAGTTATTAACATATTTAGTAAATCCTTGAAGATCCCATAGAGGATGTCAATGACATTTGTCCATTTTAAATTTTACATTTGAAAAACACTTTTAGAGTAACTTAAGCTTAATATAAATACTGCAATGATTCTGCTCAATATTTTGCTTAAGATGGTTTTCTTTGGAATAATCAAGCTTTAGTGAGTGGTCAACTTCTTTGCTCTCTAGTCTCAGTAGTGTACCTGAACAACAACAGATGCAGAATCTGAGCTCAAATATCCATTTGCTATGGACAAGATAGTGTGTCTTTTATGTTATTGCAGATGCCAAGGTATTCAGATTTTGGAATGACTGGAGAGAAAAAAAGGCCCTAATTTTCAAATCTGTAGGAATCATTTGGAAAGGTAATGACCATTCATTTTGAATACCATGCAGAAAATTGTCATTACAATGTGTGGGGTTGGAAACCATCACTCAGAATCCAAACTTGTAGATTGCATTTGGCTTATTTTCAAAGATAATGAATTGAAATTTCCTTGAAAAAGACATAAACAGTAATGAATCTGATAATATTTTTCCAACCTTCTGGAATCCTCTATGTCTGAACCATGTGGTTTGAAGAATGCTAAATGCATAATCATTGTATTTGCAACATGTGTTACTCAGTCTTCAGTAAACCATGATAAAAATTCTGTAACTGTCTATATTATTTGAAACAGAACTGAACATACTATACCTCAGAGCCTTGCCATGAAACTAACCACGATGACTAACATTCAGAAGTGTGATAAATATGCGTATGTGCATTGGTTGGTGGGGTTGAGGGCAGTTAAATCAGAACTATTGCTGCCAATTTTTTTTTAAGGTATTACATTTCCCTGCCTCAGTAAAAGACATGCTATGTATGGAGATACTGAAAGTTTTCTGAAAAAAAGAAAGAGATTATATGAGGCTTTAATTTACAGCAGGTAGCTTTGTTTATATCCCAAAATAATCAAGCATTAAAATACTTTTCCTCTGCATTGTGGAGTGATTTATTATAAGAATTTATTACTATGTAATACAAGACATACTACTATGCAAATGTGAGCAAAAGTCAAAGACAGTTATGAAAGATCCTAAAAAAGTAGCTTTCTACAATTCACCACTTATAAAAACAATAAAATTAACAGAAAAGCTTGTCAAAATCAACATTTCATTCTAATTCTTGGAAGTTACAACATTCCAAGGACTATATCTTCAAGAAAAATGGTTGCTTTCCAGTAAGAACATAAAGATTTTTGTTATTTTATTTATCTTATTATTATCTTCAATCTCATAGATCTGCGTAAGCCTTGCAAACCAACAGCCTCATAATCACAAGAGTAATCAATGCTTGCATTCTAGCATTGCATGGAGCAGAAATAAGCTTGGAGCTCCATAAAGCTCATTCCCTGAGAATAACTTTGACATCTCTAGAAGCTCCATTAATACATTATATTTGTATTTAACTGACTTCAATCAGAGCTTACTCTGAAAATAATCCTATGCCTTTTCTGGTAGAAAAGCAGATATATCTCTTACCTTATAAATAATTATATTAAATGTAAATATACAAAGTATTACACAGGTGGAGATAAAAAAAATGGATAAAATATAGAACAGGACCAAATTATTCTGTTATCAGAAACATACTTTTGGCTCAAAAGCAGAAATAAATTTAAAGTAAAGGAGAAAAAACATATATCATGTAAATACCAATCAAAACTGAGCTAAGTATATAATTATGAAACAAAGTAGACCTTATACAAAGAAATATTTCTGGAGACAAAGAAAGTTTGTTTGTTTGTTTGTTGTTCTAAGGATGAAGCCTAGTATCTTGTGAATATTAAGCACATTATTCTACTACTGAACTACAGCCCCTAATCCTAAGTCTATTTCATAATGATAAATGAGTAAATTAATCAGGAAGCCATAACAATTGCAAATAGACATATATTACTGAGACAGCCCAAAATACATAAAGCAAAAACTGATCTGAAGTGAAAAAACATAATTCAACAATAATTTTTAAGATTTAAATAGCCACTCTCTATAATTAGACAGATGATCAACAAAGAAAAAGTAAAAGCAAAGTTTTACAAACACTATGAACAAACTAAACCAAACATCTACGGAACTCAACATGCATAGCAGTGAAATACACATTCTTCTGAAGAACATGTATAGTTTTATCCAGAGAAATACATTAGGCCATAAAAGAAATCTCCGTAAGTTTAATAGTATTGGAATGGTGAAAAGTGTATTCTCTAGACACAGTAGAATGGAATTTAGAAATCAGCAAAAAATGCAGAATAGAAAATTTCACAAGTATGTGAAAATTTAAAGAAACATTTCTAAATAGCCAATGAAAAAGCAAAATAGAAAATAATCACAAAGGAAATTAGGAAACACTTTGAGCAGGAAATAAAACCTCTTACGCACAACTAGAGCAGTTCTTAAAGCAAAATTGTGTAAAATGCTTATATTTTAAAAATAAAAAATGTTTCAAGTCAAGAACATATTATCTTACAAATTAGGAAGAACATACTAAATACAAAGCAAGCAAAGGAAGGAAAAGATTAAAATTCAAATAAATGAAGCAGAATTTATAAAAACAATGGAGAAATCAATAAAACAAAAATTGATTCTTTAAAAAGATAAAGTTTTAAATTCTTTACTTGATTGATTATTGAAATAAGACAGATAATAGATTACTGAAATAATAAGAAAATATTACTAACCTTACCCCCAAAAATGAACAATAGTAAGAGAACACCATAAAAAATTGTTTACCAATAAATAATATAACCTAGATGAAATGTACAAATTTTTAGAAAGATGCAGAAACTGATTCACAGGGGGATCAAAAATATGAGCAGGCCTATTAGAAATTCAGAAATTTAATTAGTAGTACAAAACACTTCTTCCAAAGCAAAATCATGTCTAAGTAGCCTCATTCATTAGCTCAGACAAATGTTAAAAGAATAAAACAAATCATATATTCTTCCAGGTCATGGGAGATAAAGAATCTTTCCTAATTTATTCTGTGAGATCAGAATTACCTTGATGCAAAAAGTAAGGAAGAATTTTTTCAATGAATCTTGATGAGACAACTAGACAGCAAAAAGAAATACCTGAAACTTTATTTCACACCATATAAAAAGCAACTAAAAATAGTTTTGCTATGGTTTCTATTTAGATGTCCCTCCAAAGCCTCATGTAATCATGGAGAATGGGCTATTGTGATTGGTTCTCAATCTGGCGTTTGTGATTGGTTCATCATCTAGTGCTGGGATTAGGGGTGTGAGTGCCTCACCTGTCTTAGGGCCAGTAGGCTGCATGCAATATAATGGAGGAAAAGAGGCTTGCTCATCTCTCACTGCTTTTGTTGTTATCAACCACCATGAACTATTGCTCTTCTGCTATGTGCCATGCCGCTTGGACCCAGTAGGTTATGGACTGAAACCACTACAAACTGTGAGCTTGATATACTTTTCCACTTTAAACTTTGGATGTTGATTATTTTATCTCAAAAGTGAAAAAAGTAACTAAAACAGAATTTGGTACCAAAAGTGGGGTAAGAAATGCTCTTTCACAGATTTCAGAAAGAGGCCTGGAAGGCCAGGTAGTATATTCCTGAGAGAGCAGTGTGTGAAGCTCAGTATGAAGCTGAAGGTGAAGTGGTGACCCCAGAAGTTTGGAAAAGCCAGGAACATTGATAATCTAA